>CAUYRB010065698.1:0-10648 GCA_963574695.1 Propithecus perrieri | reverse complement strand
GAGGCTACGTTATTAAAGAAGGTAGAGAGGAGACTGCCAAAGCCTCACGGAGACAGACGGTCCGAGCCAAGAGACAGAGGCGCAGAGGCCTGGCCTGGCCTGTGAGAGCTGGCATATCTCAGCTCCTCGCAAACTCCCGGGATTTTCAATCCCGCCACAGTCCGGATTCCAGCTGCCTGTTTAATTTAAAGCCTTTACCGACACTAAGAAACACACCAAAAACAAAGACCCAACAAGCGAAGGAAGCCCGAGGTTTTACCGTCGTCACCTGACCCTCCATTCGGGACTCTGCGCGTGGGGAATACGTGCCCCGCCCCGCGTCGTACGGCGACCCCGCCCCAGCAGCCTGAGGGGGCGAGGACTGATGTCAGGGGCCGATGCTATTGGCCGGCTTCCTCAGGACGCAGCCAATCGGAACCTTCCGGATTCCGGCGCGAAGTGAGCTAGCGCTGGGCGCGGGAGACGTGGCTGTGGCGCGGGGACTTTGGATCCAGGTTGGGCCCGCTGGGAGTGCGTGAGAGGTGAGTGCTGCGTGCGTGGAACTAACGGTCGATCCACCTTGGCGTAGCCCCGCACCCGGCCGGGAGCCGGAGGCCTCGCGGCTTCCTCCGTTGCCCGCTCCGGTCGGCCTAGGCCCGCTGAGCCCTCCGGTCTGGCGAGCAGCCTGGGAGGAGAGCAGAGACAAATCGGTTCCCACTCTGGGGGGCGGGGTCGCCTGGGGCGCCAGTGACAGAGCGGGCCGCGGACCCCTTATGCTTTTGCCCATGTTGTCCAGTGCCTGACATGATGCCTGGCACAGAGTGGTCACTGGGTGGTTAACAGCCCGGACCTCTGGCACTACCTCCATTTTCTTCCTGAGGGGAAACCAAAACACTTTGTGCTTTGTCAGCGGCCTTCACAATCCTGAGGCAGGCTATTGTATACACCGTGTGCCGTGTGACTGGCGCCCGTTATCTTACAATTACAGCTTCCCAATATTCCACCAAGGCGAAGTGGTTTTTAAGAACACAGACTCCCTCAGATTGCCTGGTTCAAATCCTGGCTGTTTCGAGTATTAGCTCTGTGATTATCCGCACGTTACTTAAACACCAAAGTGTTTTAGTTTTCGTCTGTTCTTGTGGGAGAAATGATCTCTTCTATTTCCTGGAGTTTTTGTTAGGATTAAACGGTTTAAATATGCAATAAATCCTTCAAAGAGTACCTGGAACATTGTAAAGGTTCTGTTACCGTTACCCAGAGAAGTGAGTAAAATTGTCCCCATTTCAGACATGGAGAATCTGAAGCACAAAGAGGTAGAAAGGGCATTTAGTGATTAAGTACTAGAGATAGGATTTGAACTAAGAGCTTCCTGACTCCAAAGCGTCTCCCACGTCAGGCTTTCTCCAGTACCCCTCACGTGTCCTTAGGTCACACAGAACTTCAGCCACTTAATGGTGTGAGGTGGAGCAGGCACCTGACAGCTCCTGGTGCCACTAATGTAAATAAATAGCCTGTGCATGCCACTGTCAAGATTAAGGGGCAGGAATGGGAGAGACTGGGTGAGAGATCAGAAGGTGGAGAATGGGGGAAGCAGAAGTATTCTGTTTGGGCAGTAGTAAATAGATTTAAATTGCATCGATATTTTGTTAGCTGGGCTGCTATACTGTCAGGAAGTAGCTTGTAGTTTATTAGGAAGAAATGAAATTTTAGGGTCTTATGTCACTTTCTTTTTTTTCTTTTTTTGAGACAGAGTCTCACTGTGTTGCCCGGGCTAGAGTGAGTGCCGTGGCATTAGCCTAGCTCACAGCAACCTCAAACTCCTGGGCTCAAGCGATCCTCCTGCCTCAGCCTCCCGAGTAGCTGGGACTACAGACATGCGCCACCATGCCTGGCTAATTTTTTCTATATATTTTTAGTTGTCCAATTAATTTCTTACTCTTTTTAGTAGAGACGGGGTCTCGCTCTTGCTCAGGCTGGTCTCGAACTCCTGAGCTCAAGCAATCCGCCCGCCTCGGCCTCCCAGAGAGCTAGGATTACAGGCGTGAGCCACCGTGCCCGGCCTACTCAAAATTATTAATAGTAACGTTTACTCAAATGGATCTGTTACACTGAGGTTTTCCTTTTTTTGAGATAGGATCTTGCTTGTTGCCCAGGTTGGAGTGCAGTGGCATCATCATAGCTCACTGCAACCTCAAACTCCTGGCCTCTAGTGATCCTCCTGCCTCAGCCTCCTAAGTAGCTGGGACTACAGGTGTGCCCCACTATGATCAGCTGATTTTTTTTATCTTTAGTAGACACAGGGTCTTGCTGTGTTACCCAGGCCGGTCTCAAACTCCTGGCCTCAAGTGATCCTCCTGCCTTGGCCTCCCAGAGTGCTGGGATTATCGGCATGAGCCACCGTGCCCTATGCTGAGTATTTTTTAAGTGGCTACATTTTATGTCTTTTATCATCTATATTCATGTTTCCCCTGCAATTGTTTACGAATGATTTTCAGAGAAAGGTTCAGACTGCTCACAGTTTATTGGATTCATGACCCAATAAAGGTTAGGTGCCAACAGACTAGCAGAGTGTCCTTAACATGTGATCCTTCTTAGGAAAAATGGGCTCTGGCTCTGGTGTGATGTAGTAGACCAGGGCTACAGTTCTGGTTCCAGATCGAATTACCCCACTGCTTGCTGGAACTCCGCCCCACCCAAGATGTCCCATAGGCTCTGCATGCTCAGCAAATCCCATTGACTCTTCTTTCAACATATAACCAGATTCCTGGGTATGCAGGCATTCACTGTAAAATTCAACTTAGCTCTCTGTTTGAATATTTTCACAACGACATGTTGGAAAATATAAATATCACTTAAACCAACACGAGCCAGGTCTAAGCCACTCTTACCTCTTGCCTACATCTAGGCAACAGCCCCCTCCCTGGTCTCCTGCTTCCATTCATCCTTGTTCCCCACCTGTCTGTTATTCCTTCAGTAGCCAGTGTGATATTGATCAAAGAGAAGTCAGATCATGTCATCTTCTGCCCTCAACCCTACAATGCTTCCATCTCACTCAGAGTCAAAGCGAAAGCCCTTTCAATGGTCTACAAGCTCCTACACAGCCTGGCGCCCCCATTCCTCCCTGACCCCTCTCCTGTTCTCTCCCCTGCTGCTTTGCTCCAGCCACTGTTTTCCTTGTTTCTTGAACTGGTTAGGCTGCTTCCTGCCTCAGGGCCTTTGTGCTTGCTGTTTTTTTTTTTTTGCCTGGACTCTTTCCCTCCAAATAGCTACAAGAATCGCTCCCTCCCCTTCTTTAGGCCTTTGCTTAAATGTCACCTTCTCATTGAGGTCTTCTCTGACCACCCTTTTAAAAAATCACAAGCATCTTCCCCACTCCCTATTTCTCTTTCCCCGAATCCCTTTTCACCACCTGATATTGGCCTTCTCCATCCCCTGCTAGAGTGGAAGTTCCATAAGAGTAATGCTTTTTGTCTGTTTTTTTCAAAACTCTATCTCCAGCGTCTACGACACTGCCTGTCACATAGTGAGACTTCCATACATGTTTGTTGAATGAATAATTGAATGGCTGAATCTGTCCTCTGTGTCACCAAATCTGTCTCAGTCCTGAGTGCCTCGTCTTGGTGAATTAACCACCATCCCCCTCCCCCCAGTCACGAAGCCCAGGGACTCAGGAGTCATCGATACACCCCTTCCCCACACTTCCACGTCCAATCAGGTCTTTGGGAGGGATTTGCTCATCATTCAGCAAATGCGCTTGGAACAGGCACAGGAACGCAGCGGTGAGCAGAGGCTTTGGTTCTTGCCTTCATGGCGCTCCCTTCTCGGTCTTGTCAATAGGCCTGCCATCTGCCTCCTCTCCCCGCGTTTTTCAGAGGCTCCGCATGGCATCCTAACTCCTTAATGGACAATCAAGATACCCCCGCCTCCCTCTCCTGCATCACTGGGCTGCGCTTCCCCAGATGCACTGCTTCGTGCTGGAGTAATGCCGAATGTGCTTGTATTTCCCTGTCTGCCCCGGGCTCTGGGACACCTCTGTGCCTTTGCTCTTGAAGGTCCCCTGTCACCTCCTCCTGCCCCAGTCCTATTCCTGAGCCAGCCCAGGCCTCCAGCCTGTGCTGAGCATCTCCCCGGGCTTCTGCCCCTTAGCTGGGTCAGGTGCCCTCCCTCCTGCGCATCCTGTAACGCCGCAGTGGGGGCTGGCTGTCTGCCGCCTCCATTCCACTGAACTCTGAGGGCAGACACTGCATTCTCTCCTCTGCCTCCCAGCCTCAGCACAGGGCTGGGCATGCGGAGGATACTCAGTGCATATCTATTGGGCTGTAGAATCTTGGAGAAGTTGTTTACCCTCTCCAAGCCTCTTTTTTTTAAAATTAAATTTTTTTTTTAATGTTTTCATTTTTTTTTTTAAGAGATGGGGCCTTGCTTTGTCACCCAGGCTGGAGTGCAGTGGCATGATCATACCTCACTGTAACCTCAAACTTCTGGACTCAAGTGATCCTCCTGCCTCAGCCTCCTGAGTAGCTGGGACTACAGGAATGCACCACCATGCCCAGCTAATTTAAAAAAATTTTTTTTTGGAGACAGGGTCTCACTCTGTTGTCCAGGCTAGAGTGCAGTGGCATCATCATAGCTCACTGCAATCTCAAACTCCTAGGCTCAAGTGATCCTCCTGCCTCAGCCTCCCTAGTAGCTGGGACTACAGTTGCACACCACCACACCAGGCTAATTTTTTATTTTTTTGTAGAGATGGGTTCTCGCTCTTGCTCAGGCTGGTCTCAAACTCCTGGCCTCAAGTGAACCTCCCATCTTGGCTTCCTAAAGTGATAGGACTACCAGGGTGAGCCTCTGTGCCCAGCCAAAAAATTTTTTTAGAGATGGGATCTCACTATGTTGCCCAGGCTGGGGAGCCTCTGTTTCCTTATCTGTCACAGGAGAAACAACTCCTTCTAGGGGTTTTGTGAGAATGAAATGAGCTGTCAGAAGTACGGCACCTAGCATGGTAACCAGCACATAGTAGGTGTTCAGTAAATTTGCTTTCCTTTTTCCCTCTGCACAATTCAATATTTTGGAGTAAGTAAGATTTTACTGATCTCATTTGTGTTGCATTCTCCATTGAGGACCTGCACCAGGAAATGGAGCGCAGCAGCTGAAGTAAAAGTTAGCTTTAAGGAAATGAAAATTAGATTTAAGGAAGAACTTTTCTTAGGAGAGAGGCATTAGAGTGTACAGAGGTTAAGACCACGTGTCGAGGAGTCGGACTGCTTGGTTTCTCCACTTACTACCTGTGTGAGCCTGGACAAGTGTTTAACCTCTCTGAGCCTCGGTTTTGTCATCTTTAAAATGGGGAAAGTATCTGCTTCATGGGATTCTTGAGAGAAATCAGTGAACGTAAGTGGAACAGAGCCAGGCACACAGTAAATGCTTAATAAGTGCTTACTATGGTGAGCTGAAAAGCACAACACAGATGGGGAGTCATCCCCTCCACCTGCACCCGGTATCTGCTCTGAGGATAGAAACTTCCTCCTCCAGCTGTCCTGCCACCGGCCCCTCCTCCATCGGACAAGTTTCTGTGGGTTGGAAACCCCAGGAAGGGAGCCCTGGGGAGGGAACCCTGTTCTTGGCAGCCCAGCTATTGAGGGCCGGGCCGTTTCTGTTTCTGTTAGTGCCTGTGATGCGTGTGTGGGAGGGTCAAGGAACAGCTCATTCCAGGCGGGCCGGGCGGGGCCGATGGGCTCGCCAGGGCAGTGTCCGGAAGTGGGGGCTGTGCTGTGCTCGTCTGCCCGGGCCTGGGCTGGCTGGAATACAGCAGGCAGCCGAGATTGTGCAAACAGGTCGTTGTGCAAACACACCCCTGTGTGTGACCTCGATTGTGCAAACAGGTGTTTACTGGAGGCTGCTTACAAAAAAGCACCCAAGCTGTTGACTTAGAAACCAAAACCTGGACACTGCTTCTTCCCTGAGCGTGCCCTGAACTTCCTGCCTCCCAGCCTTTGCGCAGGCTGTCCCCTCTGCCTGGGTGCTGTCCCTCGCCCCCGCTTCAACTGTTGAAATTTTACCCATTTTTCAAGGTTCACGAAAAATGCCATGAAGTCTTTCTTCATAGACGTTTCCCTGATTTGCATAATCAAGGCATTTGCTACATTGTTAGTGTCCTGGTCATGTTTTACCTTACGGCTCTTAAGACTGTGAGCTCCCTGAGTTCAAGGACCCTTCCTTAGTCACCTCTGAGAGGTTGGGAAAGCGAGGCCCAGAGAGGGAAAGTGACCTGCCTACGTCACACAGCCAGCTTGAGGCAAGGCTGGGCTCTAAATCAGGGCTCCGCACTTTCTGCCACACTCAGCCCCTCTCTCTCAGACCCCATCCACCTCTGACCCGACTTTTCATCTTTGCTCTACCCCTGGGTTGAGGCGGGGCTCCTGCTGGAACCTGAGGGAAGGGTGGGATTTACACAGAGCAGGGAAGGGTGTGCTGGGCAGGGGAACAGCAAGAGCAAAGGCTGGAATGGGAAGAGTGGATGGGGCCATAACAGAAGGAGGAGGGGAGGGCATGGCCTGGGAATGGTGGTGGGGGGCGGCATTCTGGACCAAGTGATAACATTGACTTTGCACGTCCTTGAGCAGCACCTCATCATCTTGCCCCGCAGACCCCAGCTCCCCTCGATACACCACACACCCCAAACTAATCATACCCCCAGCTGAGCTCTTCCACATTCTCTCCTGAGCACCTGCTCTTCTGTCCTGGTGAAAGGCATCCAGACGCCTGGCTGGTCCTGGCCTCCTCCCTGCCCCTCACCCCCACGTCCGGCCTGTCACTCCTTCCCGTGGGTTCTGCCCCTTCTTTCCCACCTTCTGCCCCTGCAGGAATCCAGGCACCATCGTCACTTATCTGATGACCGTAGCCGTGTCCTCCTGGTCTCCCTGCCTGCATTCCTGGGATCCCGCCCTTGCTATACTCAGTTGGAGGGCTTCTTCCAAATCGGGAATTCCAGCGTGTCACTGCCCAGCTGAGAACCTTCCGTTGGTTCCTTTCTGGCCATGGGATAAAGTTCTAAGTCTTCTCCATGGCTTTTTTTTTTTTTACCCCATGGCTTTTGAGGGCCTTCAAAGCCAGGCCCCTAATCCTCCCCTATTCCCCCAGCCCCTCGTGATACTCCCTTTCCCAATCTGCCCTTCTTTTTCACCAGCCCGACGCTTCAGTTTACCATCAATCACGTCTGATCATGTGTTGCTTTTTTCACGGCTCTAGGCCTTTCCCTTACTATTCCTTTTGATTGGGATGCCCTTCCCCTCATTTCTGTGTCTGAAGAAATCCCTTTCATCCCTCAAAACCCAGCTGACATGTCACCTCCCCTGGGAAGCCTTCCCAGATTTCCCAGGCTGGGATAGGTGTTGCCCACCTGGGTTCCCAGGTACCTGGTGAAGGCAGGGATGGATCTGTGACCCCAGGACCCAGCATGGGGCCTGACATGGAGAAGGTGTCTGTGAAAGGTTGCTGTACAATTTGGATGTTGGAACTAGGTCTTCAGGCCCGAAGGTCCCCCAGTGGCCATTTAGTTACCAGCTGAGGGGACTGGAGGAGTGTCTTCCACGGGTGGCAGCCAGCACTGCATTCTCCTGCTTCCCTGGTGCTCAGATTGGCAGGATTTTCTGCCTTTGATTGGTGTCCTAAAATGAGAAATGAATTAATTAGGACATCATTGATCCTGAATGCCGGCGAACAAAACACAGGGCTCCAGGCTGTGAGGAGGCTGGGACGGCTGCCCAGATGCTATCTGGGGGCTGCCTCTTGGGAAGGAAGCAGAATTCTAGTTCTGAGTGGGCAGGAGGGAAGACCTCCCCTTCCTCTTCTCCCCGCTTGTGGTCTGCTGGCCAGGAGGACCTTATCTGGCCCGTGGCAGGATTGGGAGCAGCCAGCCAGAGGGAGGAGTCCCTCAGCCAGGCCGGCTTCTGCCCTAATCGCGGGCTTCCTAGGACGAGGGAGCTGGACCCATCTGGCAAGGGACGGAGGACCCCTTCCCACCAGGCAGCTGATTTATGTCCCCTTAGCACTGGGGTGGGCAGGTAGAAGGGAGAAGACAGGGGCATTTTTCCTAAAATCTTGCCAGGAGGAGTGGCCAGGAGAAGTCAAATGACTATTTAAGGCTAGAGAGAGGCGAATGCAAGCGTGGAACTCCTGGGATCAGAGCCTCGGGTCTGCACTCTCCTCTGCTTCCTGGGGAGTCTGACCTTGATCCGGAGAGGGAAGAGGGGCTCCCAGAGGTAGCCAGTCTACTCCCTTGGTTCCATGTCTCTGCTGCTGCAGCCTGGACCCAGATGGGGGCTCCTGCCCACGGATAAGCCTTTGGTCTGGGGCCACAGGGAGCAGAGGGATGGTGTCTTTTGCAACCTCCTTGTGGTTATAGCTGTTCTCACGAGGGGTCTAGACTGCTGGGACAAGGCCACGTGTGTTATCTCTGTCACCTTTCTGGCCTCCCAGGTGATTCTCCTATGTTTCCTGGAATGCCCATTTTATTCAATTCATTCGTTTATTTATTTACCCACTCCCATGCCCCACCTTCTCACTCTTCTTTCCACTCGCCCTCTCACTCACCCGTCCAACCACCCATCCATCTATCCACCCACTCGTCCATCCAGCCACCTATCTATCCTTCAGACCCATCCACTCATTCACCCATCATCCACCCACCACTCATTAATCCAGTAAATATTTTTGAGCACCTACTAACAACCAGGCCCTGCACTTGGACCTGAGGGTAGTGTGCGAATAAAACCCCAGGATGTTATGATCCGTGACAAGCAAACTGTCCATAGCCCCAACCTCTTCACAGGACCTCTGAGTGCCTCCCATCCCTAAGGACACCACACCACCTCCTGCAGCTCTCATGAGTGGAGGCAGCTCCTTCTCCCAAGCTCCAGGTATGGCAGGAGCCAGAAACGTGGTTGGATTTCCTCTTGACCCAGATGTGTTACATGCAGATGTGGCTCCAGTGCCCTCAATTAAAGCCCTTGCCCTGTGGAGCTGTGCCAGCTTCTCCCTCTCCCTGCCACCCTCCTCTGCTGGCCTCCAGTCACTTGGCCTCATTCTCTTGATGTGGGCGCCTGCCTCATAGTCTTCCTCTGTACTGCTACTCTGCCACAGTTTGGGGGCCTTATGGCCACAAGGGTGCTGCTCCCATACCCTGGTTTTCAGTTCCCTGACTGGCTTAGCTGCAGGGGTTTTTCCACTGTAGCCACCTGATACCCTGGTCACGCCACAGCCCTTTTCATGGCTGGATCTGCTCCACCTTTAGAATCTCCGGCCCCAACACCCCCCTTTGACACGGTCTCGCCCTTTCTAGTTCTGACCTCCAACCCTGCAGCTCCGGCTCTCTGAGCCCAGAGAGGCCTCCAGGCCCTGCTCCCTCTGTTTCCTCACCTATCACCTCCTCCTCATCTCGCTTCCTTTCTTCTCCCTGCCAGAGCCCAGCACTAAGTCACCGAGGAGTCTCTTACCTGTGCCTGCAAGACTTTTGTATTAGGTTGGTGCAAAAGTAATTGCGGTTTTAACATTGTTGACATTTGCCTTTGATCTTGGAATACATTCTTAAATAAATGTGGTTGTGTTATACATCATTTTAATGCCATTATGCTTTTTGCTAATGACTTATGCTGTTTATTTTATATTTATTTTAGATTATGGAAATGATGTTAGCCAAAAAGCAAATTCAAGCGATTTTCTTATTTGAGTTCAAAATGGGTCGTAAAGCAGTGGAGACAACTCACAACATCAACAACGCATTTGGCCCAGGAACTGCTAATGAATGTGGTTCAAGAAGTTTGCAAAGGAGACGAGAGCCTTGAAGATGAGGAGCGCAGTGGCCGGCCATTGGAAGTTGACAGTGACCAATTGAGAGCAACCATCGAAGCTGATCCTCTTACAACTACATGAGAAGCTGCTGAAGAAGAACTCAATGTCACCATTCTGTGGTCATTCGACATTTGAAGCAAATTGGAAACAGTGAAAAAGTTCGATAAGTGGGTGCCTCATGAGCTGACCGAAAATCGAAAAAATCGTTGTTTTCAAGTGTCGTGTTCTCTTCTTGTACTTAATAACAACAAACCATTTCTTGATCTGATTGTGACGTGCGACAAAATGTGGATTTTCTACGACAATTGGCGACCGGCTCAGTACTTGGACTGAGAAGAAGCTCCAAAGCACTTCACAAGGTCAAACTTGTCCCACAAAAAGGTCACTGTTTGGTGGTCTGCTGCCGGTCTGATTCACTACAGCTTTCTGAATCCTGGTGAAACCATTCCATCTGAGAAGTCTGCTCAGCAAATTGATGAGATGCATGGAAAACTGCAACACCTGAAGCCAGCATTGGTCAACAGAAAGGGCCCAATTCTTTTCCATGCCAACGCCCAACCACATGTAGCACAACCAATGCTTCAAAAGTTGAACGAATTTGGGCTATGAAGTTTTGCCTCATCCGCCATATTCACCTGACCTCTCGCCACCCGACTACCACTTCTTCAAGCATCTCAACAACTTTTTTTTTTTGAGACAGAGTCTCACTCTTTTTGCCCGGGCTAGAGTGAGTGCCGTGGCGTCAGCCTAGCTCACAGCAACCTCAAACTCCTGGGCTCAAGCAATCCTTCTGCCTCAGCCTCCCGAGTAGCTGGGACTACAG
>CAUYRB010065697.1:0-19552 GCA_963574695.1 Propithecus perrieri | reverse complement strand
GATAGAGTTATCCAAGTCTTCTCTGTCTTTACTGAGTTTTTATTTCCTTTATTGGCTTATTATTATACATCTTTTTAAAAATATTGTATGCCTCTAATTTATCACAGTTGACCTTCAAATAATGATATACAAATTCATATGTAATATATACGAACATTATGTAATATTAAAACTGTACACCAGAACCTTATTATTTTTTATAGACAGGGTCTCGCTCTGTCACCCAGGCCCGTAGTGCAGTGGCCTGATATAACTCATTGCAACCCTGTACGCCTGGGCTCAAGTGATCTAACTGCCTCAGCCTCCTGAATAGCTGGGACGACAGGCATGTGCTACCACCCCCAGCTAATTTTTTTTGATATTTTGTAAGCCAAGGTCTGGCTATGTTGCCAGGCTGGTAGGCTGGTCTCGAATCAGCTTCAGGAGATCCTCCCCCTTCCACCTCCCAAAGTGCTGGGATTATAGGTGTGAGCCACCCTACCCTACCTTGTTTATATAATGTATATAATGATATACAAGCTCATAAGAACTGTTAATATATATAAGAACCTTACACTAGAATAATGTAGTACTTCTAGCCATTCTACTTTTGTCATACATTTTACATTTACATATATTGTAAACCTCATGGTACATTGTTGTTATTTTTGCTTTAAACAGCTATGTTATAAAGAGGTTCAAAAAATAAGGAAAACAGTCTACTGTATTTATTTACATATTAACCATTTTTATTTTTTG
Source organism: Propithecus perrieri (assembly GCA_963574695.1). Classification (NCBI taxonomy): domain Eukaryota; kingdom Metazoa; phylum Chordata; class Mammalia; order Primates; family Indriidae; genus Propithecus; species Propithecus perrieri. The sequence continues at coordinate 18,814 of CAUYRB010065697.1, read as the reverse complement.
TATATGTAGTTTTCCTGTCAACATCATTCTCCTTCTGCCTGAAGGATTTCCTTTAATATTTTTGTAGTGCAGTTCTGCTTGTCATGAATTTGCTCATCTTTTGCACGTCAGAAGAGTTCATTTTACCTTTGTTTTTGAGAGATATTTTGGGATTTGTAGGTTGACTTTTTTTTCTTTTCGTATTTTCAAGATACTGCTCTGTCATCTTCTGATTTGTATCGTTTCTGAGGAGAATTTCCTGCCATCCTTATCTTTGTTCCTCTCTGTGGAATATATCTTTTTACTCTAGCTGCTTTTAAAGTTTTTTCTTTATTACTGTTTTTTAGCAGTCTGGTTATGATGTACTTTGGCGTGATATATGTCTTTGTTTCTTCTTCTTTGGGCTCATTGAAGTTTTTAGGAGTAGAGTTATTAGTTTTCACAAATCTTCAAAATTTTCAGCCAGTATTTCCAGCATTTTTTCTGCCCCCGTCCCCCCTTCAGGGTTCCAACTACACATATATTAGATCTTTTGAAGCTGTCCCACAGTTCACTGATGCTCTGTTCCTTTTTTTTTTTTTTAAGTCTCATTTCTTTCTGTGTTTATTTTGGATAGTTTTTTATTGCTAATTGCTGTGTCTTCAAGTTCAGTCATTTAGTCTACAGTGTCAAATCTGTTCATCCTTTCCACTGTATTTTTCTTATAAGACGTTGTGTTATTTGTCTCTAGACTTTGGATTTGAGTCACTTTTATATCTTCTGTTTCTTTCCTTATGTTTATGCTTTCCTCTTGAGTATATGGACTATATTTATAATAATTTAGTATCTTTCTACTGATTCTGTCATCATTTCTATTAGGTTTTTTCTTATAAGTCATATTTTTGTGCTTCTTTGCCTCATTGGTAATATTTAATTAGATGTCAGACACAGTGAATTTTATATTGTTGCATGATTTTTTTTTTTTTGTATTCTAGTACTTTTGGGCTTTTTCTTGGATTCATTTTATTACCTGAAAACAGTTGGTTTCTTTTGAAGCTAATTTTTAAGTACTGTTAGGACCATCCAGAATAGCTTTTAGTCTAGGGTTAATTTCGTCACACCACTGAGGCAGTGTCTTCCTTAGGGCTCTCCTTGATGTCCTGCATGTGTAGGTGATTTTTCCACTCTGGCTGATTGGTACACAAATTATTCCTAGACCTGAGTGATCTGAGGATTATTCTGCCTGTTCCTTATGATTTTAAAATCATTTTTCAATTTTTGTGTGATATTTGTATTGTTTATTTTCCAGACTATTTCAGCATTTTTATTAAAATATGTATAGAATTATGTTATGCCAGCTTGCTACTAAATAATGAAATGATTATTTGTAGTAGTTTTATAATAATCTGAAAGAGTTGCCACACCTTCAAGATGCCTTAACGCATCCAGGAGCAGATGATATAGTCTTGGTATCATATTAATAACATTATTTGCAGAGGTTATGAAAAAATGACATGTATGCATTTCTCACACTAAATAATATTCTTTTAATCTCCTTGTTCTGTCTCTCTCTAGGAAGAACGTGTTGTGAATCACATGGCAGCAAAAATTATTGAAAATGTCTGTACTACCTTTTCTGCTCAGGCCCAGGGCTTTATTACAGGAGAAATTGGACCCGTTTTATGGTACCTATTCAGACATTCTACTGTTGATTCTCATAGGATAACAGCAATATCGGTAAGATGGAGCGTCTTTTGGGGATATATCTGGGTATATTTAAACACCAAGTTTGAAGAAATGTACCAGCATAAATTTAATTGAATAGGTAGGAAGCTGAAATCTCAGAGTAATAATAGTTGGTGAGAGCAATAACTTGATTTTCTCCTAAAGCAGAATTTTAAGAACGGGGTCTGGAAAACCTTGGGACTGTCAGGGAATTCCAGCAGGACCTTGTTAGGACTCTGGTTTCAGAACCGTCTGGCGGTGGGAGTGGACAGCTGTGGCAGTAGGTAGGGTACAGGATTTGCTTTGTTGTATTTTTAATGTTCCCCGACTTTTCCTGTCAGTGCCCTCATTCAGATTTTGTGTTAAATGGATTTATCACATGGTTCAGATGAATTTATTTTAATGTTCAGGCATCTGTGATTTTGCAGTTTTTGTGTTTTGATTGGTTGTTTATTACTTGGCTCACATGGTTATAATGACTTGGTATTAAGAATAATTATGACGATATGTTAATACACGTGTATCAATTTAATACTCTGTTGAACAAATATAACCCTCTCTCATATGATTTATTTAAATACCTCTTTGAATTACCAGCCTCGTCTGGGCTCTCCACGTTATATAGCACCCTCGCTGTACCTCTAGGCAGCTCACTCCTGTACTTCTCTCTGTGGCCGTTTCACACCTTATGTTCTTTCCTGAAACCTCCAGTCCCACATCCTCAGTAGATGACTTGCCCCCTGCTGCCCGTGGAACATGAAGACATCCAGTGGAGGCTTCCTCCTGCCATGTAAGTGTACCTGTTGACATGCACACCTGTCTTCTCTCAGTTCTTTCACTCCGGGTACAATGGACAAGTTGTCCTTTCTTCTGTCAGAGACAAACCTCTTCATGTTTCTCCAAATCTTCTTCCTGATCCCTTCTTGGGAACCCAACTCGAGATTAAAAATGGTTATTTTTGCCCTTTCCTACATTTCAGGTCTCTCCTTCTCTACTAGATCCTTCTAGTCAGCATTCAGGTGTTCTTTAATTTGCTCCATTAAAGAAAAAAAAACAACACAGAACACACACAAACATGTCAACAGTCCCCAGGCTGCATATTGCCACTTCACAGCCACACCTCTTTAAAGAACTGTTGCCACATACAGTTGCTCCTTTCTGGCCCATGTTTCCTCCTCAGCCCAATCTGGTACCTGTCCTAAAAATGCCACTGAAGTTGATCTTGATAAGGTTACTAATGACTGGCATGTTGCTAAATCCTGTGGATATTTATGATATTTTTCAGTTCTTATGTTACTTATATAATCTTAAAAAGCAAGGAATTAAAAATCCTGTTTCCTGAATATCATTAAGAAAGGACATATGACATTTATTTCATGCACGCACCTCTGTTTCAGGAGCCACGTATTTTCAAAATTAAAAAAAAAATCCCGTGGCTAATTATGGTATTAATAATTACAGAGAAGTTCCCAGAAAAAGTATCAGAGTTACAAAGTATACCAGTGAACTTTCTTTGAATGATATTTTAAGGCATCCATTTTAATCCTGGGCCTTTAAAAAAAAAAATCTGTTTTGCTTTAATTGGATATATGTTATCATTTTCATCTTTAATACTCAGCATGGCTTCTTTTCTTGATTAGGTTTTCTAGTTGTTCCCACCAAAGTCTCATACCTAGTCCTTCTTTTCCTCATCTGACTCACCAAGCTTGGCTCTTTCATCTTGGGCTTCTTATGGTTTGTTCTTAGCATTTATCTGAATCATTAATTTTTAACTGAAATTTTGTCAATTGCCCCAATAATGTTTTCTTTTCCTTTCCTGCTCCAGGATCCTACTCAGGAGCATGTGTTGTATTTTGTTTTTATAGCGCTTTAGTCTCCTTCAGTCTGACACGATCCTTCAGTCTTTGTTTATTTCATGTCATTACGATTTTAAAGAGTACAGAGCTTTTATTTTGTAGGGTGAGGCTCAACCTGGGTCTGTCTGGTGTTTCCTCATTAAATCTCTATAGCATCTGTTGACGACTCCTAACTGTACCAGATACCTCTATTGTGGGTGCCATGTGATTGTCGTTTGTATTGTTCCTTTTACATTAGGGACAAATATTTTCTATAAAAGATCAGATAATAAAAATTTGAGGCTTTGTAGGCCATATACAGTCCCTGTATTCTGTTTGTTTGTTTTGCTTTCAATAACCCTTTAAAAATGTAGAAACCATTCTTTTTGTATTGATCATGAGCTATACAAAATCAGGCCATACACCTTAATTGGAATTCTATTTTGAGGACGCACTTTCTCTTCTCCTGCATTTGTGTATGTATGTATTTATCTTATTATGGACTCACAGGTATCTATTTTATTCAATGAGTTGAAATGTGATACTACTACCATTTATAGTTTAGGTGCTCAAATAATCCCAGATTTGGCCAGTGGGAGCCCTTGAAGCTGGCTTCTGTGTCCTTTTTACCTATTTCAATCACCGTTGGAGCACTTCCTTACCTTCTCACACCATATAGTGTTCTGGGCTCAGTTTCTACTTTTCCTGCACCAGCCCCCAAATCAGTCATTTCTCCAAGAAATCCTTAGTATTGGGAGATGAAGATTTGTGTGCTCTTTGTGTTCATTGCTGGGGTGGGGGTGGTGTCATTGTTTCTAGGCCTTCTCAATGTTCAAAGGTAGATAAAATATATATATGACCATAATACATATTTATATTTTTAAAATATGTGTCATTGTACATATTCAGGAAAACACCCTCTTACATTTATATTGATACTTCTATTATAATTTTAATACCTCAGGATTCTTTTTAGTCTTCCCTCTTTCCATGTTTGTAAATCCCTTCTTGGAGAGAAACCGGGTTCCCATTATTCTCAAAATATTTACTGATTTGCTCAGTTAACTTATTTTCGTAATGTAACCAACTCCCATCTACTCTGGCTGCCTCCTCCGGGTTCCCCTCCATCTACCTTGCTATTGCCACTGTGCTTCCTGGGCCTCTCCTTGGCTCAGTGCTCTCTTTTCCCTCATTGCCCCCTTTTCTCAAACTGATGTATTAACACAGGGAGGGACGGTTAGAACATGGGTTAAGGAAAGCAAAGGGCTAGAAGTCATCTTGGGGACTTTGCCTTCCCTTAACTCCTTATACTTCACTATTTACAACCAACTAATCAGCCCGGCCTGTGATCCTGATTCCTTGGCATTCTTCAGATCTGTCCACCTCTCTGCGGCTGTATAGCTAGCCCCATAATCCAGGCCACCACTGTCTCTCACCTGAACCACTGAAGTGGCTTTCTAAGTGGTATTCCAAAGGGCAGTGTTATGCCCGACCAACTCCATCATCTACACAAAGTGACCTTCATAAAATTGTATCTCCTTCTCTTATCTGCTTAAACTTTTCAAAGCTTTCCATTTTTTTTTAAGGATTGATAATACTTTACTCAACGTACTAGGTAGAAATTGAGAATTGGTGAGTGCTTTCAGTTTTAGGGTAATGTTTAGTATTTAAAGCAGATAGCACATTTTGCTTAGTAAATTAGTTATGTTTATTTTATTAATGATGCCTTATAAAGTGTAAACTCCTTGAAATCTGGGGCTATGTTTTGTTCATCTCTCTCTCAGTTTGATACCAGGTCTCTTGATTGTGAATTAGGACTTTTCTTGCAAAGATTAAGAGGGAGCCTCCTGTCCCACATGTCAATAGAGGGCAAAGGTTAACATCAAGCCTCTTTCTTTACTTGGACACAAAAAAAAAATAGGCCACAAAGGTCCTGCTAATATAAAAGGGGGTGGCATAATATAAAAGGGGGGGCAGAATGTAGCATGAGGTCATTGTTTGGAGATACTAAAAGAAAGTTATTCTATCATAATCTTAAGAAAATTGCATCTGTACTGTAAACAGATTTACATGAGGATTTATTAGAGAATGAGGTTATAGAAACTGAGAATATGCATCTGGAAGATACTTCACACACATTCCTGGGAAGGAATGACAATTGCTTCCTAACTGGGCTGGCTTACGGAGCCAAACTTCCTTCTCAATGTCTTTTCCCATATTCACCTCTCAGGAATATGTCCTGGACCCACTTGGTGATAAAGATCAAAATTCTTAACATGACCTTCAAGATCATGCATGATTTGGCTCGTGCTTGCCTCTTTTGTTTCATCTCCTAATACTCATTCCCTCACTCACTGTGTCTCAATCAAACCTATATTCAGACATTTTCTAGAATTTTTCTGCCTCAAGACCTTTCCCCCTGCTGCTCCTCCCTGTGCCTGGATGCTCTCTGCTGGCTTTTCACATGGTGACTCCTCATCTTTCAGGTCTGAGCTTAAGTGTCACCTCCTCAGTTAGGATGTCCCTGGCTTTGCTCTCCCTTCTATTGAACACACCTGTATTTATTTAACTTATGCACAGTTTTTCCCATTAGAGTGTCAGTTCCAGGAAGATAGGAGCCCTGCTTGTTCCTTTTCTGAGCACGTGGTAGGTGCTTGATAGATAATCTGCTGACCAAATGAATGAGTAGGTGGAGGATCGCATTGCTCAGTGCTGAGGCAGCAACCTGCTCCTTGTTCCAATTGTAACTGTCTGCATTTACTGCCTCTTTCACTGATTATCTGACCCATTTCTCCTATTGATGTCTTGACCCCATAGATTCCTCTCTGCTGGCGTGGTCTCCAGACCAGCAGCATCAACATTACTTGGGAATTTGTTAGAAATGTAGTTTTTTAGGCTCTAACCCAGACCTACTGAATCAGAATCTCTGGGAGTGGAGGGGGGCGGGGGGAGAGAGGCCCAGTAATCTGCATTTCAACAAGCTTCCAGGTACTGAAGTTTGAGAACCACTGCCTTAGACCTTGGAGCTCTTAGAAAATACTGGCATGGCTTGGAGTGAAAGATGACTAACTTCCCCTTAATACTTAGGAGGGGCCATGTTGGTAGCTATTGGTAGTTGGAGGTAGTGGACCTGACTTGGGGAATGCATTGAATAGATAAAAGTGATTCCTGGAATTGTTGGGATTATAGGGAATCTCTGTAGGAACCATAGTGGGAACCAGAGAAACCTGTAGAGTTAGGTTGACTTAAAAGGGTTCCTATGAGGGAGGTAACTGGGGTAATCATAGTTACTGACATGCTGAGATGAAAAGATGTGAAAAGTGAGGTATGCAGGATAGTGGTTCTTGTTGGGGTTGGAGGAGAGCTTTTCAAGCAGCATTCACTGCTTCCTCATCTCTGTCCATCTACCTCCTCCTATTCTGATACATCTTAAGATCTCTCAGGGGTCAGATGAGAATATGTGTAGTTTGAAAAAACTCCCGGTAATTTTATATGACATCAAAAAATCATTTGAAAGGCCAAAAAGAAAACGGCTCTTAAACCTTTTCTTCCTTGGTGATTCTGCTCATGTTTTTAATAGATATGCAGCCTTCAGTTTTGAATGAGTCTGTTTCTTAGAAACTGCTTTTATTAAACAGACTGTAAGAAAACCCAAATTCTAGAGGTAACACTAAATGTTTATTTTGAAGTGAATTTTGAACTGGAACTGTTCTTTCAAGTTTTAACATACAGTCTCAAATTCTGTTTTAATAAGTGTAATATTTCAAAACCAAATCACTGAAGGAAAGACGTGATGTTTGATTTCTTTATTCCAAAACTATAAGCACTAATGTACTCTTAAGGCTCTGTGCATCTTCTCAGTTGCTCTGAAGCTCTCAACTGAGTTTGAAATTCAGAAGCAAATTAAAGATTGTTTTCTTCATGAGCTTTTCAAAATGGAAAGTCTATTAGGCTTTTGAGTGGCATTCTGAAGAAGACACATTTTAGTTGCCCTCATATTGCTTTGAATTCTACTGAGAAGTGGTCTGGGCAAATCTTTCATCAAGAAATTTCCTCCTTCATAATTAGGCAGGGATTTTATATCAACAGAAAGTCAGTTTTGCTGTGCCAGTTCCTCTAAGAATTGTTATAGTGCTAATGAGACATTGTTTTGTTGTGTTTAAGTCAATATTGGCAGAATCCTAGTTTGCTTGAAAAATTCTGATTGTGGTATGATCTTTAGGGACATCATTTAAAATGCTTTTTTAAAAAAAATACTGGGATTAGGAAAATAATTAAACAATTCTGTTTTTATTTCATAAATAGCAATTTTCTTAGATTCATTACAAATAGGTTTTTAAAAACTTTCATAATTCTTTAATCAGAACCAGCTTTTTAAAATAGTGAATTTATTTTTCATATTCCTATTTTCAGTTATTATTGCTTCTTTTCTACTGAAACTTAAACAATTTGGATTTTAGATTCAAAGTACCCTACTTTTATATTTCCTAAACCATGATGTCTACTTTACCCATCTGTAATTCCCTTGGGAGAAAGAAGAGAAACTGAAATATTATTTGAAAGGCACCCGAAGTAGAGTTTAATTGTTCGATGGAATTTCATTCTGATATACCTATCTTTTTTTTTTTTTTTTTTTTTTTGAGACAGAGTCTTACTCTGTTGCCCGGGCTAGAGTGCTGTGGCGTCAGCCTAACTCCTGGCTCAAGCAATCTTTCTGCCTCAGCCTCCCAAGTAGCTGGGACCACAGGTATGTGCCACCATACCTGGCTAATTTTTTTCTATATATTTTTAGTTTTCCAGCTAATTTCTTTCTATTTTTGGTAGAGACGGGGTCTCACTCTTGCTCAGGCTGGTCTTGAACTCCTGAGCTGAAAGGATCCTCCCGCCTTGGCCTCCCAGAGTGCTAGGATTATAGGTGTGAGCCACCACGCCTGGCCTGATACACCTATCTCTAAATGAATATAAATTCCTGGTATATGGTTGGAATGAAATCAGTGATTATTAAGACAATTTTTTAAGTGTCTCCTGTGATAGTTCCACAAGAAAAGGGGTACTTTTTGTTTTTAGGGAAAAGTATATAGTTAGTGCTTTGCAAATTCTAATTTTTTGGGTACATTTTGTAAACTCGTTTGTGTCAGAAGTGGCAATAAATAAATACATTATTAATAAAGCAAACTTTCTTGTAAATGTTTATTTCAGTATAATTTTTAAAATGTCTAATATAGTCATTGGCATGTAACTTTAAAAAATTACCGTAAAAATAATATACATTCATTTGAAAGATTTCAACAGCAGACATAAAAGGTTGAAGACTCTTCATGGCCCCTTTTCTACCATCTGCCTCTCAGACCCAGTCTCAAGAGGAAGCATCTGGAGAAGGTCCTTCTAGATTTTCACTGATGCCAGTTATACTTTTTCTTGTCTCGCTGTAATAAAGTCACATTAGCATTTTCATAAAGATCGGAAATAAGGTTTAGCATTATGTAAAATAATTAAAGAATTTCATTTTGAAGAAAGATTGAGTTTTATACCAGTCAACACACATTTTCCTTATTTCATCAATAGGAATAACTTTTAAAGGAAGTTCATTCTTGGAGATAGGAAAAATGTCTAAGTTTTTTCCTAAGACTTTCTTGAAAATGAAAATATTTTTGAAAGTCTCTTACCTTTTTTATATCTCCCTCCCTCTGCTCCACTTGACATCACATTTCTAACAATTCTTATATTTGATCTTTTCGTGATTCATCAAGGCTATTAATCTGTTTAAAATATAAATCAGGGAGAAGGAGTTTAAATGCCATTAATTATAATGAGTTTTTAAACATAAAACTATTCTTAGCTTATTTTATTTCTGTCTTTGGAGTCTCTCACGTACACATGGAATGTCACCACCTCTTTCTTTTTCTTAACTTTTGAGGGCCTCACTTTGCTTATGGGATAAAATTTAAAGTTCCTAGCTTTGTCGACCAGCTCTGGCTCCAGCCTGCTTTTCTAGATGGAGCATCAGGTTTTCTTCTTTCCTACTGCATGCCTCCTTTCCTACACCCAGTGTATGTTCTAATTGCTTCAGATAAATTGCCCTTTCTAGAGCATGCTTTGCATCTTCATGTCCCCATGCGAGTGCTTGTTCTGCTCTTTCAGACTAGAATTTTCATTACTCACTTTCCCACCTATTTCCCACCTACCCTTCAAAAACTGGCTCAACATTGTCTTCTTTACGTAGCTTTTGTTCACTTGCTTTTCCTTTCTTTCCGGGCATAATTAATTGAGCTCACTTCCATTACAATACTTATTACATTCTGTTAGTTTATTATAAGTTTTATGTGTAATGGTCTTTAAGCAATTTAGGAATAGCTACGGGGTCTGACTATATTGGTTTAAATTTCTGATCTGCCACTGACAACATTCAAGTGGGACTATAGACCTTTGCGTAAGTTACTTAGACACTGTATGTCTTAGTTTTATCAGCTATAAAAGGGTAATAATACTACCTTTTTAAATATGTTGTCAGGAGAATTAAATGAGACAATATTCAGATATTCTCAGTGTTCTTCACATTGTGAGCAATAAAATGTTTGATATTTTTATGACTGTTTTTTCAGCACTTAGTTCATTGTCTACACAAAGAAGGTGTTTAATAATGTGTTTTATTACTTAAAGGGAAGTTTTTCTGTAGAGACTTATGAATTAATTAACTTATCAATTTAATGTTTATAATAGTTTCTAATGTTTTAAAACAACTTCAGTTTTTATTGGCAGCTGGATTATTACTTTGTTTTTAAAGTTGTTGAAAATTTCCAACGTTCTTGTGCCAAAATAAGTAATAAAGGAGCAAAGTAAGCACCTTCTATTCCATTGCACAGAAGCATGTGCTGCTTTACGGAGGAATGGTTGATGCACCTAGAGTTATCTGACAGATCTGTTCTCCTGTCTCTGTAGGCCTTGTGTAGAATCACTCGCCATTCTCCTACTGCCTTCCAGAATGTTATTGAGAAGGTGGGACTGAACTCAGTAATAAACTCCCTGGCCTCTGCCATCTGCAAAGTTCAGCAGTACATGTTGACCTTATTCACGGCCATGTTGTCCTGTGGGATTCATCTTCAAAGACTAATCCAAGAAAAGGTTTGACTGAGATTTCACCTGTTACTCTACTTTAAAGTTTGTTGTTTTCTCCTACAATTTCAGTGGTTCGACAAGTAATGATATCTCTGTATAATTTATTTTTCATTTCGGGGGGGTGGGGGGACCCTTTTTGAAGTTTGCCAAACCTCTGTACCACAGGGCATTCATCTGAAGATGTTATAAGAGTCTTTTAGTGATTAAAATAGAAATCCAGTAAATGGCCTCTGCCTACTTATCTCATTTTAGTAATAAAAAATTGGACAATTTATGAGTCCTTTCGATACGCTGGTATTTCTTATGCCTCATCAGCCCCATCTCTTTTTCTCATATCTTTTGCCTTCCTTAGGGGGGACCCTTCATATTTTCTGCTTACTCTGACCTGTTTTTATTCCTTTAGAGCCCCCGCTCTCTGTTTTTAGCTTAGTCTCCTTCTAGTCCTTTAATACGCCTTTATTTTGCATACAGTAGAGTGCGTAGGTGTTAAATTCATAACATAGAACTGAATAGCTGTAAAGGGGTCTCTGTAGTAGCCTTTCTCAAAGTGTCTTCTCTAGCCCCTTGCTCTAAAGAGTGATCTTTGGACCAGAAGCACTGGCATCATTTGGGAGTATGTTGGGTGGGTGTGTTGGAAATGCAGATTCTCAGGCCCCTCTGCAGACCTACTGAATCAGAATCGACATTTTACTGAGATCTCTAACCAATTCGTTTGAATTGTATGGTTTGAGAAGCCCTGCTTGAGAATATTAGTATTTGGTGAAGTGTTAACAGGTGAAAAAAGTGGACCATGGCTATATATAAATTTGGAAAGCAATGCATCAAAGTTAGATATTTTCAATTGTATGACTTTTCCCAGTTTTTAATATGCTACTGTGTATCCTGAATCTTTCTTGTGTGTGCGGCGTTCTTTAAACTTATTCTTTAAAATGTGGTGTGCAGCATTCTTTAGAGCAATCATCCTTTTTCTCCTAGGGATAGAGGGGTACACCTTTCAAATCAGAGTTTTGCAAAACACAGTGAAGGTAACGCTGCTCAGAAGTGTAGAATGGAACCACTTAAATACACTGTTTACCGTGGTTCTTCTGTTAATATGACATGTTAAATTTCATTTTTATAACTAAAGTTAAAATTTCAATAACTATTATGAATCATTATCAGATTTATGTAATAAACTTGATGTGTCAAAGTACAAATGCAGAACAAACCACTTCTTGCCTTTACTGTAATTATTCTGATTTTGATTCTGCTAAGAAATTTGTGTCTCAGAGAAATATTTTTTCAACCATCTGTGTGTCTAGTTTCTGCTATTAAATTTTCCAAGTCATTAAATATTCTTACCATTGTATTAGAAAAAGTAACACTTGAGTAGTTATACTTTGTAAGTTGTGGTAAGAGAGGCTGAAAGTTTTAGAAGAGTCCCCCCCCCAACCCTTATCTCAGGCATGGGTTGATTAAGCTTCAAATATGATATTTCACAAAGGCAGTAAAGTAGGATGCATTCATTAATGTGATTTTTAATTGTTTTATAATATATAACTGCTATTCCATATATCTTAAAGATAAGAATTAATGACCAACTAAATGTGTAGAATGATAATCTTTTGCTTTTGATTAGTATTAGTACTTTTTATTTTTTCATATATGTGTATTTTTAGAGACACGATCTCACTCTGTAGTCCAGGCTGGAGTGCAGTGATGTGATCATAGCCCACTGTAATCTCAGACTCCTGGGCTCAATCTATCCTCTCCTGCCTCAGCCTCCTGAGTAGTTAGCACTGCAGGTGTGCACTACCATGCCTAGCTAATTTTTTAAAAAATTTTTTGTAGAGATGGGGTCTCATCACATTGCCCAGGCTGGTCTCAAACTCCTGGCCCCAAGCAATCCTCCCATCTTGGCCTCCCAAAGTGCTGGGATTACAGGTGTGAGCCACCATGCCCAGCCCATCTTACCCATTTTTAAGTGAACAGTTAAGTATATTCATGTTGTTGTAAAACAGATCTCTAGAACTTTTTCATCTTTCAAAACTGAAACTCTATACCCATGAAACACTTTTGGTGATGTTGAGTAAAAAGGTTCTGGATTTCATTTACATCTGTTTTAGTAGGAACCTTCTACACTGATACTGAATTGGTGAGGGAAAGAGGGGGCTGCCTTGTTACTGCCAGGTTGGGGTAGAAGCACAGGCCCCCAGTGGACTTCTTTTGACACTTCAGGGGTTAGAAGAGCCCCTTATTACTACTGGGCAAGAGTGGGAGGTCAGGCTTTCCATGAGGCCTCCTCTGATGTCATCCTGGCTAGCAGGGTAGGGGCAAGGGCTCCTCATTTTTGTCACCACTGACACTGGTCAGGTGGGAATGGGTGCTGGTGGAAGGTAGTGAAGGTGCTGTCTTCCTGCTCTGCCTTTTCTGACTCTCACTGCAGGGGATGGGGCGGGGTGGGGCGGGGAAACTTGTTCCTGCTGTACCATATGTGGGTGGAGGCCTAGGCTCCTCATGTGGTCTTTACTGACACAATGGCTAGGAAGGGGGCCTTGCTATTGTTGGGTTTCAGTCAAAGCCCCAGATCTCTGCTTGGTTTCTTCTGACACCATTCTGGCGGAGGATAATATTGGGGACCTTGTTATGATCACATGTGGTTCAAAGTCTAGGCTCCCTACTTGCCCTTTATTGATGGAGCTTAGGATGTGGTTTTTCTATGGCATTTGGCTGAAGTGGAGTAGCGGTTGCTAAAAGTTTTCTCGCTCGCTAGGATGCCCCTTTCTTGGTCCTTTGGCTTGAGAGAGCTGGTTTTTCTTGTGTGTTTGTGTGTGTACCTGTTGGTGTTTCCAGGCTCCTCCATTCTCCAGCACTCAATCTGGGAAATAGGAGGCAAAAGACAACGCAGCAAATGCGTTGCTGTGCCCACGCTCAGGTCCTGAGGTCCCTGGCTGGTCTGCCGCCTTCTCTCCAACTTGTAGTCTTCGTATTCTTGTTTTATGTATAATGTCCAGGGCTTTTAGTTTAGTGGTAGGAATAAAAACAAGAACATCTTCTCTCTCTTGTCACCTAGGTTTTTAAATGTGTCTGTTATACCTCAATAATGTACAATGAATTTTCATTTAAAATACAAGGTTCTATTTTTTATTAATTAAAAAAATTTACCACTTATTCCACATTTACTTGGAGCCAGATGCTAGTGATTTATAACTCTTAGTCTTTTGCAGATGAAAGACTTAGTGTATTGAATAATTTTGTCAAATTCATGGAGGGAGGATTGAAGTGCTGGATATAAGTGCTCATGCCCTAACAGGAGGCATGGACAATAAACACGGAAGCACAGTAATTCTGGATAGTGTTAGTGCTCTGAAGAACATAAAAGATGGTACGCGATAGAGTGACTGTGGGGAGTCTGTGTGCAGGTGAGGTGGAAGCAGACACTGTTAGCCTTGGGTGGGCGGGCGGGTGAGTCAGGGAGGGCCCTCTGAGAAGGTGCATTCCAGCCCTGAATGGTAAGGAGGAGCTGGCTCTGTGAAGATCTGGGGGCAGAACTTTGTGGTTCAGCTTCCCTGAAGTGTGAGTGATCTTGGGGAGATCTGGGGAGAGGAAGAAGGCCAGCTGAGCTGGAGTGTAGTAACCAGGGAGGAAGGAACATGGGAGGAGGCTGGGAAGTTGGAAGAATACCCTGGTCACATAGGCTTGTGGTATTGGCCTTCCTAAGGGTTTTTTTTTTAATTTATTTTTTTGGCACAGTGGCCATTGTTTTATTTTTACTAAAAGTAGAGAAAAATGCATGCATTTGTCAACACGTATGTTTGAGGCGCAGGTTTACCAACCTTATTATTGCTAAGTTGAGGTTGATAGTTGAGCATGAGTAGACGAGGAAGGGACCCAGGAGCAAATACAAAGTGTGCTGCTTCCTGTCGGACAGGGAGAAAGAGCTGCACGTGGTGTTCTTTTTGGGGGACCGATGCCTGTATGTTATAGTCTTTTATTTAAATTGAAATTCAGTCTCCAGAAGATGTCCATTCTCATCCCTTCAAATAAATTGCTGACTCCAAAGAAGAAAACAAAATTAGCTGTAATCTCACTACCCAGAAATAATTATTGTTAACATGTTGGTTTATCACTTTTTAGTTTTTTGTCTGTGTCTATGTACTTTATGCACACATTGACAAAGTTAAGATAAAATTGTGTTGGTTTATCTTGCTATTTCCATGAGTATGTTATTATGTCGTTAAATATTCCTCAAGAACATTTTTTAGATTCTATATGATTTATTTTGGTGAAGCTCCAATAATTTAACTCTTCCTCCAATATCAAACTGTTTACCTTCCATATTTTGGTTCCTGTTCACGCTGATGCAGTGAACGTCTTGTTACATACCCCCTCGTGTTCACCTGTGATAGATTACCTCAAGTGTTACACCCATTTATAAGGCTCTGCATTAACATAGCTTGATTGTTTTCTACAAAGGTAGATGATGTGAGTACTATTATTTAGCCATCAGTCCTTTAAGCCATATGCTATATTTCTCTTATAATAAAATCTAGAGTTTAGGATTATTTAATTAGCAGAATACTTTATGCTTTCATAGTTATTTGTTGTTAGTAATTAATCTCTGATTCTACGTTTGAAATATTAACTGTAGCCAGGTTTTCATCTTAAATTACCTTAACTATGGCGTAGTCTATTCCCTTCTGGATCATATTCATTTTCTTGAGTGGATATTTATGTATTGAAGGAATTTGTTCGGTTCACACTATTACCTACTTGGGTATCAGTGTCCTTAGACAATGATTATCCAGCAGCTATTTGCATTACTGGTGCTTGATTTATTTTGTGTCATCATCTTTAAAATGATTTGGTTGCCCATAGATGCACTAAATGGCAAAAGATTCCTTTATCTAAAACAAGTGTTAGTTCCATACACTGTAATGTAAAAAGTGAGTGATCACAGCTGTGGTGAGAAGGGGACTCTTTTTTTTTTTTTTCCCAGAGACAGGGTCTTGCTTCTTTTGCTCAGATTGAAGTGCAGTGGTATGATCATAGTTCACTGCAGCCTAGAACTCCTGGGTTCTAGAGATCCTTCCACCTCAGCCTCTCAAGTAGCTGGGACTACAGGCGTGCACCACCACACCTGGCTAAGTTTTAAATTTTTTTGTAGAGACGGGGTCTTGCTTTGTTGCCAAAGCTGGTCTTGAACTTCTAGCATTAAGCGATCCTCTCACCTTGGCCTCCCAAAGCTCTGGGATTACAGATGTGTGCCAGTGTGCCTCGCCTAAGAGAGGACTCTCTTGATTTACAAATTAAAGTGACAAACTGTTTTTCCATTTTTTCCCCCAAACACTTAACAGAAAACTTTTGAACCATTGGCAGATAGTACTTGATATGTGATTCCTTAATCACTGCTAGATGTAGAGAATGGATTACCTTTTTACAATTCAGATGTTAGAATCACTGAGCATGAAGCTTCTGGAGGGCCTGACCGGGTATAAAAAAAAAACAACCTTGTAGGTTAGGTGAGAATTTATTTACTAGTCCTTGCACTGTAAACTTTTTTTTTTTTGGTTTGTAGCTATATTTTTCTAGTTCTTCCAAGCTGTTAATATATTCTGCAAATATTTGATCATCAAGATACAGGGATGGAGGAGTTTGTGAGTTCATGGATGTGCTGTTTATTGGGGAGAAAGATATTGGATGTGGTCATTATAATTTTCCATAATTATAATATCTAAAAACTTAATGTAGCCAATGCTAATTTAATTTTATTTTTGTCAGATTGTATTTATAACTTTAATGAATTTTAGGATTTACATGTATAATATAGAAAATTCAGAATATGTGAAATACAGAACACAGAAAGCTAAAATGCTTACCTCCTGTGGTAATCTCTGTAAAAATTTTAATACATATCCTTTCAGGTTTGTATTTGCTGTGCATATACGTACACACACACACACACACACACACATTCACGTATTTCCCCTTTCCCTGCAGCCATGAACGTATGCTGTTAGAGTCTGTTTATAGAAATTGGATCAACTGTATATTTGGTAACCTATATTTTTCCTATTCAATGATATGTTAGGAGTGTGTGTCTGAGTCAGTTAATATAACTCTTCAATATCATTTTAAAAGGTTATGACATTCTATCATGTGAAGGTATCACAATTTATTTCAACAGTTTCTTATTGCACATTTAAGAATTTCCATTGTTTTGCCAGGGAGAACATTCTCGTGGCTAAATTCTTTTTGTATGGACATCCTTAATAATTCCCTTAGGATAAACTTTTAAGTAAAATTGCTAGGTTAGTCTCATTTTAAAAAGTACTTTTCGGGGGTGGGGGGCAACGGCAACATAAGTAACCTAAACACTTGTACCCACATAATATGCTGAAATTAAAAAAAAAAAGTACTTTTCCTCTTTTAGCTTACATATAACACTGTAGTTTTATATATGTTTGCAAATAGCTACAATGCCAGTAAAAAGTGTGATAAATTTGAATCCTAACTTTCACATACGCCAAAAATATTTTGATTCAGAGTTTTGTTAAGTGCATGATTACAGTCTCTTCATGTCTTTCGATTTGCTTTTTTAGCTTTCAGATTGTCAGCCAAGATACTTAGAGGTCACATGGTAAATTATGGTTTTCATTTTTCACAGCCTCCATCTTTTTAAATTCAGTGAACCACAGTAAGTTATTTTGAGGTTGTTGAAAGTTGTGGCTCTATTCTAAATATGGCCTCAGAAATCATGCCAACTGCAAAATCTGCTTTGCCTTCTGACATCGGGGTATCTAGCAGAACATGACTCTTTCTAGAATTTAGAAAATCTAAACAGGACAAGAACAGAACCTGAAAAATATTTGTTTCTGACAGTATCTCTGAGTAGATATCCTGCAAAACCCTCTCTCACTATAAAAATTTTAGACATGCTAGGTAGTCCTCGTGAAGACATACTTGAACTTGCAAAAACAAAAACAAAACACAGAAATATCCAGAATCTTAAACAATGAGGATGAAGTGAAAATCAGAAGGGCTACTCTGAGAGCAATAGGGCAGCAGTCTCAGTTACCAATGCACGTGTGTGTGTGTTTAATAAAAGGTACAAACATAAAAAAGGTTGAGAGAATAATATATACCCATCATAAATAATTTTTAATACGTGGACAATTTTGTTTCATTTGTATTCCCTCTTTATTTCTACTTTATATAATTTATATATACTCCTCCTCCCTCTGAATTAGTTTGAAGCAAAACCCAGACATCATATCTTTTTGTAATTACTTCATATGTATCTGTAGAAGACAAGGACTCTTTTCAAATAAATACATTCATAATGTCATTAAACACCAAAAAGTAATATATTCTTAAAATAGCCACATGCCCACTCAGAGTTCACATTTTCTTGACTGTCTCATAAATTATTTTTTTCTAGATTATCTGTTTGAGTCAGGATCAAGCCAAATTATTTCAGATTGATTTTTCTCTTAATTCTATTTAAGTATATAGGTTCTCTTACATCTTTTTTCCCCTTTGAAATGAATTTTTTGAGGAAACTAGTCATAGTTTTGTAGACTTTTCTACATCTGGATTTTGCTGATTGAATTTAGCAAACACAGACAATATGGTGTCCAACATATTACTCCTGTATTTCTCATATACTGATGGGTTTACAGGTTTGATTAGATTTAAATTTCAATTTTTTTTGTGGGGGGAGGGTAAAGATGCTTCATTGGTGATATGTGTTCTTTGTAGCAAAAGACACATAGTAATTACTTACCTCCTCCTTTTCTGATGTTAAGAGTAAGCAGTGGCTTCAGGCAGTTTCAGTGCAATCTATTGATTATAAATTTCCCTATCAGATTTTCACTTAATGGCTTTAGCAGCCATCAATGATAATTGCTTAGATACATTATTATGGTTATTGTATGTGGATATTCTGTCATTCTACCTTCATTTACTAATTACAATTCCTCTGTAGGAAAGAAGTCTTTTTTTTTTTTTTTTTTTGAGACAGAGTCTCACTGTGTTGCCCGGGCTAGAGTGCCGTGGCATCAGCCTAGCTCACAGCAACCTCAAACTCCTGGGCTCAAGCGATCCCCCTGCCTCAGCCTCCCGAGTAGCTGGGACTACAGGCATGCGCCACCATGTCCGGCTAATTTTTTCTATATATATTTTTAGTTGTCCGATTAATT
>CAUYRB010065695.1:0-45608 GCA_963574695.1 Propithecus perrieri | reverse complement strand
GAGGATTTCGAGCACTATGTTGAATAGAAGTGGAGATAAAGGACAGCCTTGTCTAGTTCAGGTTCTAAATGGGAATGGTTTCAGTTTTTCCCCATTCAATATGATATTGGCAGTGGGTTTATCATAAATGGACTTGATAATTTTAAGGAATGAGCCATCTATGCCTATTTTGATGACAGTTTTTATCATGAAGGTGTTGGACTTTGTCAAATGCTTTTTCTGCATCGATTGAGAAAATCATATGGTCTTTGTTCTTGCTTTTATTTATGTGGCGAATTGCATTTATAGATTTGCGTATGTTAAACCAGCCTTGCATCCCTGGAATAAAGCCCACCTTGTCACAGTGAATTATTTTTTTGATGTGCTGCTGAATTCTATTTTCTAAAATTTTGTTGAGGATTTTTGCATCTATATTCATAAAGGATATTGGTCTGAAGTTTTCTTTTTTTGTTGTGTCCTTTCCTGGCTTTGGTATCAAGGTGATATCGGCTTCGTAGAATGAGGTAGGAAGGACACATGTAAATTTGTTGAGGTCTGATTTGTGGCCTAGTATGTGATCAATTCTCAAGAAAGTTCCGTGGGCTGATGAGAAGAATGTAAATTTGGCTTTATTTGGGTGGAATGTTCTGTGGAGATCTGTCAGACCCTTTTGGTCAAGAGCTCTGTTTAAGTCCATTATTAAATTTTTTTTTTTTCATTCCACACTTTTAAAGAAATGGCTGTGAAATCTCATGGCAACAATTATTACTTTGGGAATGTCTTTCTGAAGATGCCTTAATAGTTAGGCTTAAAGTTTAGGAAACAATTTCCTGGGAAAAGTCAAATTAAATTAAATAATTATTTGGTCTAAGTGTTCTCACTGTAAAGCTTATTAAAGTAGAAGAATTTTCTTCTTTGTTAATATCATTTAATATCAATGTATTTGAAAGAAACATATATTACAGTGTTCAGACATGTTAAATTATCTCTCAGTAGTAATGTGTTGGCCTGAAAAAAAATAAAATAAAAAGTTTACCATTCCCATATGTTTGTCAAATGACAGTGTTGTAAGTACTGATGTCATAAAACATTGTTTTTCAACACATTTCTATCTCTGTGTACATGCACTCATATAACACTAAGTGTGGTACTGTGGTACTCAATATTAAAATCCTGAGATCTTAATAAAACTTGGCAACTGTTGCAAATTTATAAGGCTAGTTAAACTATTTGAAATCTAGTTTCATTTTCTATATAATTATCAACTATATATAATCTGTTTTATTTAATTTACAGATTTAATGTCATGATAAAAATGCTAATGTATTTAAAATTTCTTTGAAAAGTCTTAAATAACATACATTTTTTATAAAGCTCTTTAGATAAATTATTTTACAAATCCCTTAGTATACTATTCTCTACACACATAATGCAAGTTGGTAAATACAATTTACTGTATCTTTTTTAGACTGATTCTTATTTCAAAGCCTGAGATTCCACTACACCTGTACTTCATTACTCTAGAACAAGAACAACAAATCTTCTTCACCAGAAAATATGTGAGTATACTGATGAAGCTTTCATTCCTTATTTGAATATTCAGTTTGTGTGGTGTGATCTGTCCAGGACCCTATTTAGCAATTTAGTAATTTGAACATAAGCATATGTCTTTTTAAATGTTTGGCCAGAAACTGGTGTTTCATCATCTTAGGCATTATGCCATTATGTTGCATTATACAATATAATGGCCTTATGCTCTGATAAGAATTTCCAACTGCCTGTTGAAAATCTTAACAGATGTATCTTTCATATATGTATATTACAAGTAAAATATATGATACAAGACTAGATAGTTACATCACTGAAAAAATGGACTATTTCAATCTTTTCACAGGTACAGATATATTTCTTGATTTTAGCAGATGATTTCAAATGTTACAATAAAATAAAATAAAATAATTTAGCACACACTGGGGGGCTCTGAATCTATTTTATTGAAAGGCTATTTTCCTGGGCAAAGAGATATGACAATGGCATTTGGGAGTATGTTTCATAATCACCATTATCCAAACAATTTATGAGTTGTAAATAGACTGTTAATACTATAGTCGAATATTTGGGTCAAATAATTGCTTTAAATTCTGATGTATTTTTTTTTAGCAGATTTAGACTGGTATGCTAGGACTACAATATATCAATGTGAATAAAAATCTCGTGTTGATACTTTAACTTTTCAACTAGTGTGCAATTTTATAGAGTGATATCAAGCCCTTAAGAATTATTCAAATTCTATAGATAACACTTTTTAATGTGTAGACAAAGAGCTTGATCTCTTTGAAAAACTCTTTTGAATCAATTCTTCCATTCTTTTCTTCTTAAGATAATCTCAAAGACTAACAACACATTTTAATTCTGATTCTGGAGTATGAGACTTAGATTCAGTGATGGCTTACTGCTTCTCATGGGGAAAAAGATACATTTATGTGTGCTCAGCTCATTTTCCAAACATTCAATACTTAAGTAGCATTTTGCAAAAAAAGAACATTGCTTTAATAATTAGGAGACCTGAGTTGTTTTATCATTTGCTTTAATTTCTCATATTTATTCAAGAAATAAATTATTATATAATTAGTCATTACCCTGATTTTAAATTTAAAAAAAATTGTCTATATTTGACATTATTATATGTTATTTTCACAGATTCTTTTTAATAACATTTTTAGTGGCAGACCCTGTTTTCTACAGTTAACTGTTCTCTGCTGAAATCTCTCTCAATTTCTTTGACTTCTCTTCCTCTAACTCAGTAAACTTCAGTCAACTTCTAATGGATTTAGATTTGACTATTACTGTGTATTTTATTTAATATTTTATAAAATATATGATGTCATTTGTTCAAAAATACATCATTGATTTATCTACTCTTAGGAACACATGGCCAATAACTATTACACAGTGTTTTCTTAGAATGTTTGTTTATAATCACTCATAAAAAGTATTTTAAATGTATTTATTTAGCATAGATTTTTAAATAATCTTTCACTTTTTTTCAATTTTGAAACAGATTTGAACTCAGAGACAAGTTATAGTGCCCCATGTTTTTGAACACTTTGAGTGAAAATTGCCAGTATGTTGCATTTCTACCCCAGAATACTTAGTGTCTGTTTCATATAAACAAAAATATTCTCATACATAATACAATGTATGCATAAAAATCATGAAATTAATATTGCTATGCCATCTTATTCTAATACTTATATCCCATGCAAACTTTGCCAGTTGTCCCAATGATGCCCTTTAGAATATAAACCAGTTCTATGTCATTTTGTCTTTAGTTGTAATATATACTTAGTCTGGAACAGTTCCAGAGTGTTCCCTTAGCATTTATGATCTCAAAAATTTTAGAAGCTACAGTGCAGTATTTTTCCTAGAATATTTCATAATATCGGTGTGTTTGATATTTCCACATGATTAGATACAGATACTGCATTATTGGTAGGAATATCACAGATGTGATGCTGTGGTCTTCTCATTGGAAACTATCGATAAGGTAACATATGTTTTTGATGTGTCCCATGGCTGATAATGTTCAGTTGGATTGATTACTTGTTAACATAATGTCTGCCAAATATTTCCACTGTGAACTTTTGCAATTAATAATTATTAGAGGTTGTATACTTTCAAATTATAAAAAGTAACCCATTATATATCAATTTATTCATGAATTTACTTATGTCATCTGAACTCAACATGGAGTCATAGTTTGCTCTTTTATTGAATAGTTCATAATTTGTTATTATCATTATTTAAATTGATGCTCAAATTTTCATAGATTGACTACTGACAAATACTTATAGCTTGCTTCTGTGTCCTTTTAACATGGCACATTTTTTTCTTCATTCATTTATTTTAAACAATTTTAGTGATTGAAAATTAAATATTATAAAATTCACCCATTATAAGTATGCAGTTCTATAAATTTTAGTAAATATATGCAGCTGCACACTAATTACCAGAGTCCAGATTTAGAACACTTACCTTAGCCCCAAATCTCAGCCCTTTGCCTTTTTCAATCTATTCCTACATCTGCCAATGTTATCTTGAAAATGTATGTAACAAATAATTTTGGCAAAATCAAACCTTAATCCCACCAGCAAGGTTAAAGTATTGAATCAATGAATAAGTGATTAAATTAATGAAATAATATAAATCAAAAATCTCCCTTAAAGGAATGCGTTAATAATATCATGAACAAAATGGAAATAAATATTTTAAAAGCAATTAGAAAGAATTTCAAGCTCTAGAAAAAGATGTCAATAGAGAAAATCATTGCACATTTCCTCATATAATATTCACTTTTCTAAGCACAAAATAAACATGTGAACTCATACTAGTCAGATATTAATTTTATTTATTTAAAATAAAAATAATATGATTATTATATTTTAAAATAATATTTTATATTTAATTAATGTACATTTTATTAAATATTACTGTGTTCATAATCATATATGTTAAAACATAATTTTGTTTCAATATTACCTGCAGTAGATTTTGATTACTGAACAACTTTTACAAATATTGTATAAATATATAGTTATCCTTAAGCAAAAAACAAATTGGGAGGCATCAATTTACCAGACTGCAAGCTACACTACAAGACTATAGTAACCAAAACAGCATGGTACTGGGACAAGAATAGAGACATTGATTAATGGAACAAGAGTGAGAATCCGGATATAAAACCATTCTCATATAGCCATCTGATCTTTGAAAAAGCAGACAAAAGCACACTGGGTAAAAGAATCCCTATTCAGTAAATGGTGCTAAGAAAATTGGATAGTCACATGTAGAAGACTGAAATGAGATCCACACTTCTCACAAAAATCTACTCATGATGGATAACAGAATTAAACCTAAGACATGAAACCTTAGTAATTCTAGAAGAAAATGTTGGAAAAATTCTTATAGACATTGGCCTAGGCAAAAAATTTACGAAGAATCAACTTTAGAATCAATATTATACTTAAATTATTATAGATACCTAAAACCTTAATACTCATCTTTTCTTTTTTTTTAATTTATATTTTTATTGAGGATATTATAGGGGTACAAACATTTTGGTTACGTGAAATGCATTTGCCTCGCTCATGCCAGGGCCACAAGCATGTCCTTCCCCCATACAGTGCTCCCTGTTTCCATTAGCTGTGGGTTTACTCACCCCACTTGCTCTAGCCCCCACCCTCCCAATCCTCCTACCTGACCGGCACCCAATGGGTATTACTACTCATCTATTCTTAAAAAGGTGAAGTAACAGCTCTAAAATGCATATTTCTCAAAATATAAATATTGGGGTATGGTTACTGTAAAATGAAAAACAAATCTGAATAATATAAAAACAAATTTTGTTCTAAAAGACTATTGCAGTAGGGGGAGGAGGACTAATGTAGTAGGAGGAAGCTCCAACAGTAAGATCTATGTGTCTCAAAGATCAGACAGAGAGGCTTCTATTTCATAGGAACATAGGGAGGAGTAAACAAGACTAGAAAGTACAGTGAGTGGAGGAGTGGGAAGAATAAGTGGGGTAATCTGACAATTAATCATGAATATCTTTCTCTGAAGATTCTTGGGAGGGGATGGTAAGAAAAAGTCATTTGTGTTCCAATACTTGCTTAAGTTCAAGGGCGAGTCAAGGCCCAGGTGCCTGTGGAGAGGGGAGGAGCCTGACAGAAGTCTGATGAAGTCAATATAGCCAGTATTTTGACCAAATTGTTCAATACCTATGTGAATATTTTATTCTTTCACCATATATAACAACTTAGTAAGCATGCTAGGCAAATATTAGTTGCTCACTTTATACTATTATAAGATAGATAAGAATGCTATTTTTTCACAATGTCATCTACAAAGTACAACAAAATAATCAAGCAAGGCTTAAGCATAAGGATGAAGAATCTGCATTTTCAATAACCTGTGTTATTAACTCTTACATATTAGCTTGTGAGGACCTCTTCATAGTCTAACCAGTCTAAAAATCAGAAACTTGAATGGATTGCCACTTAAGGTCACCTATTATATATAATTGAAGAGTTATATTTATATAAAAAGTGAAGAAATGTTTGTTCCACTCAACAGACTCATATACCTCATGATCTGCTTTGAATTTTATATACTTCCATCAATATATACTTTACACAATGGTTTACAATTACATATACACAGTTAAATTGATAAATGATATCAAATATACTGTGCTAGCACCCGTTTGCCTTATTGTATGTGTCTAGTATATATTAAAAAATAGCTTCAATAAAATCTTTATTTTTATTTGTTTCTTATTAAGATTTTTATTCCTTTATGTAGTATACCTTTTTTGACTTTTTCACATACTATTTGACATTCTAATTTTGGAATCCAAAATAGTCAATTATTCCTATTAAGGCTAATGGATTAATTGAAGAGTGTGAATCTATAGTTACTTAACACCCATACTTAAAATTAAATGAGTACTATTCAGCTTTAAGAAACAATAGTGACATAACACCTCTTGAATACTCCTGGATAGAGCTGGAACACGTTCTACTAAGTGAGGTATCCCATGAATGGAAAGACAAGCACCACATATACTCACCATCAGATTGGTATTAACTGATCAACACATAAGTGCACATATAAGAATAACATCTATTGGATGTTGGGCAGGGGGGAGGGAGGAGGGGACGGGTATATGCATACACAAAGAGTGCAATGTGCACCACCCGAAGGATGAACATATTTGAAACTCGGACTTAGGGGGGCAGGGGGGCAAGGGCAACATATGTACCCTAAACATCTGTACCCCCATAGTATGCTGAAATAAAAAAAAAATTAAACATAAATATTTCAGAGAAAAACTCACCCTCCAACAAATTAGCATAGTGGAAGTGTAGATTCTGAAAATATAAGAAGGGGAGAAATTAGTATTTACGGAATGAAGGAAGGTTGGGGTCATTCATTCACAAATGTGGGTTGAGAAGAGTTGGATACTGCCAATGAATCAACCCAAGTGATTATGAAGAGTGGCTGAGAGCAGGGGATGGATTTCATGCATGCATATCGCTAGGTAATGTGGAAAAGGAGTAAGCGCTGAGGGATGGGGAACATAAAAAGGGGAGCTTATATTGATATGCAGAAAGGATAGCTGGTAAAGATGATGCTCATAACTTTCTTATTTTTTCCTATCTTATTGGTAATTTTCTGGATTTTTCTCATTGTCACAGAAAAACTAGAATTTATGTTCAAGGTGCTAGAATGACTTTTTTTTTTTTCCACAATCTGCTATCATGTTTTGTGAGGCCAAGAATTTGAGGTATTATGTGTAGAAATTAGTGAAGCAAGCTAAAATACAAGAAGGGTGAAATAGGATATTGCCCATGGCACACACCTCTCTCTGTTTACTTCTTTCTTCCCACAATGAATGTCACTTTAGGGAAGAATTAGATGACCTACTTGTATTCTTCCCTTTATTGCTTATAGCAATTTTCCTTATCAAATATTATAATTCTCTCTATACATCTGGGATGCTGAGTGAGAAACTATCTTTGGGTGTTTCCAGATTCCAGATCCTTTGTCACTATTTGTAATAACAAGGGTCAGAGAAGAGGAAAAAGATAGAGTCCAGAGAAAGACTGGGGAGGGGGTACTGGGCCAGTCATCTTTGTTGGTCGTTCCTGGGCTGCCTGTCAAATATTTGGAACAGGGAAGGTCTTGGAAATCACTTACCCTGATCCCTCATCTAAGGGATACATGTAGGTCCATTGTGTACCATATGGGAACAGTTTAGTATGGTTCCCAGAAACAGTGCTAAAGGAAATTCTTTACCCTATAGCTTAATGATATTACCTTAAAACTAAGTACAGTTAAAATATAAAAATCTTCCACATAGATAGCTTTTTTTTTTTAAATTCCATAAATTTACCATTAAATGTGACTGGAACCTACAGAAGATATCAGAGTTTCAGCAATTGTAAGCAGAGGTATCATTAATAATTACATAGTAATGCTCCAATTCCTGGTCAATAGGTACAAATGAGGCATAAACAAGCACATCTGGAGGGTTCTGGATATAGAGTAAGTTGATTGATTGATAATAACGGATCACATTTGGCCATTTGAATTAATTTGGAAAAGAATTCAGCTGTAAATAGATTATAAGGAGAATGCTGCAATAGTAAAAGCAATTAATGAATTAAGTTTCAGTATAGTTTTAACAGTGGAACTGGAGACTTTGTATATACTCAGGAAAACTGATTCTGTATGCAAACGTGGATATTCTGAAAAATTACTTTATTGTGCATATACAGCTAAATTTATTCCAGAGGAAGTATCATGTAAACTCTGAAAACATAAATGATGTTACACCTATCTGTTTTTTTCAAGAACATGTTCATTTTGCAATATAGCTTAAAATAGTTTTTAGTCAAATAACATTGCTTAACCAATGAAAACTCTGTGTTCAATAGTAATTTTATGTTTTTAGAAAGAAGAGCAAAATGTTTCTGTTTGAAATTTTATAAATTTTTTGAAAACTGAATTAAATTAAAAAAAAAGAAACTGTAAATGGATCCCAGTATCCACTCTCCTTTTCATATGAATCATTTGGTTAACAAGTGTTAGCATTTATGTCTCTTGTTCAGTGTTTCAGAAAGTCATTCAGACAACGCCAGGAGTATAATATACACTGTAAACTGATGACATGTCTCCTGTCATAGAATTGCTGTGTGTTTGGTTTGTTATGACCAGGTCACTGGCTATATTTCAGCACTGAATTTCAATGCACATTTATTCCACTTAAAAGTCTTTAGAGCATGATGATAAAGTGCTGGGAGCACAACATGTATAAACATTATAAAAATAGAGAAACAAAAGCTGGGATCTTCATGCAATCCATTTATCTGCCAATTCAATATTGGATCTTTTTGTATAAATGATCTGCCATTCTCTACCTTGAGTTTTGCTTAACATATGAAATCTGAAATTCACAAAGGAAAAAGGTAGAACATTTTTTTGTTTGTTTGTTTCATTTGTAGGTGAAAGCAGTTCTCAGTCACTTGGCCACTAGACCTAATTCCTTGGCATATTCCTTGGACTAGGCATTGGGTCACTCCCATTTTTCATTGCTTGTCACACAATTAACTAAATCATTAAAATGGAACTAGTCCATTGTGACAAACTGAAATGACTAAAAGCCTGCCTAAGGCACTGCACTGCACAGCTGTTAAAGAAAATTCCATCTCTTCTATGTTGGTGATGGATAATGTGACAAAAATATTCCGATTAAATTCTAACTTTGGAATACTTAATAAATTAGTAACAGCATTAGAAGTGCCACTTACCTTCACCTGTCAAGGTGGAGCAGGGCTACACTGCTGATCTTTTTGCCCTCTTTGTCTGCCTTCACAAGTGCTGCTGGCAGCTGAAGGGGGGTCATATCTTATGAAGGTAAGAGATGACAGCAAGTGATGAGGATCGTTTGTAATGCCTCTGGTGCTTATTCATTTCTTCCCCTCAAAAGTGGAGTACTTAAAGAATACAATGCTTTCTTTGACATATTGAAGCCTGGCATCTCTCTTTTTCATCATCTTTTTTTATTCTCTCTTTTTTTTCAATTTTATATCGTGTAAAAAATCATTTACTTTTAGTGTTTTAGGGCATTTCTCAAGGAAGTATTTCTCTGATTAAAGCACATATATAGTTTGAAGCAATATTTAAGATGGAATTAAGTAAAATTATAATTTCTGGAGTGTTTATTAAGTGAAAGCTTACATTTTTTTCCATATATTTTCCCACTAGAGTTTTGTGGTATATACAAATATGAAATGACACATTTATATGTTTTTACACAAATTAATTAATTAAAAATAATTTTAACCATTATTATAATTCTTTTTTATTACAAGGCCATTCATATATTACTGTAGGTATTATGTTTGTGTTCACAAACTTTCACATCCAGGTGTAGAGTGGCATATTGGAACAATACACCATACTAGTAGTTAGGATATCAAGGGCTTGATACTGGTTTCAACACTAACTGCACGTGCGAGTCTACAAAGTCACTTAACTCCTCAGGATCTAAGTTCTGTCATCAGAAAAATAAAGAAATATGTCTGAATGGTCTTTAAGATCCCTTCCATGTTTAACCACTGTTTAATGATGTTAATCAAAATGCAGTGTGCACCGTCTGGGGGACGGACACGCTTGAAGCTCTGACTTAGGTGGGGCAAAGGCAATATATGTAACCTAAATGTTTGTACCCCCCTAATATGCTGAAATAAAAAATAATTAAAATGCTGAATTATTAAAATAAAGGCAAATATTTAGGTCTATAATACACAATTTTTATTTCTTATATGGCTAAGAAATGGAAATTTGTGTAGTTATATCTACTTTATGAGGTAATGTGACTAGCAGAGTTTTCTGATTTGGTTTCAGGACAAGACTTGTCAGGATCTAATGAGTAGGTGAATGGTTTGTTCTCAATGATGAAACTCTATTTTAAGGTTAGGGCTCAAATGCCTGGGAAGCTTCCTCTGTACTTTTTTATTTCAAAATATTAAGGGGGTACAGTGTTTTTGTTACATGGATGAATATGATAATGCTGAAGTCAGGGCTTTTGGTATGTATATCACCATAGTAGTGTACACTGTACCAGATAGGTACATTTTTATCCCTTGCCCCCCCTCCTCTCCCCTTCCTTATTAGTTTCCAATGTCCTTTACACCTTTATATGACTGTGCGTACTCATTGTTTAGCACCCACTTACTAGTGAGAACATGTGGTGTTTGTTATTCCATTCCTGGGATACTTTGCTCAGGATAATGTTCTCCACTTCCATCCAAATTGCTGCAAAAGGCATTATTTCACTCCTTTTTTATGGCTGAGTTGTGTAGTACTTTGTGGTTGTGATGTATGTGTGTATGCATACACACATATGCTCCATATTTTTTTTATCCACTCATCAATTGATGGACACTTAGGTTCCATATCTTTGCAATTATGAATGGTGCTGCAATAAACATTCAGATGTAGGTGTCTTTTCTATATAACAACTTCTGTTCCTTTGGGTAGATACTCAGCAATGGGATTGCTGGATCAAATGGTAGGTCTACTTTTTGTTCTTTGAGGAATCTCTGTATTGTTTTTCATAGAGGTAGTACTAATTTACCACCAATAGCATATAAGTGTTCTTTTTCACTGTATCAAAGCAACATCTTTCATTTTATGATTTTTTAATAACGGACATTCTGATAGAGGTAAAGTGCTATTTCATTTTGTTTTTAATTTATATTTCCCTGATGATTAGTGATGTTAGAATTTTTCATGTGTTTGTTGGCCGTTTGTCTATGTTCTTCTGAAAACACTCTGTTAATATCTTTTGCCCACTTTTTAATGGGGCTATTTGGTTTTTCTGACTGATTTGTTTGTGTTCTTTATAGGTTCTGGCTATTAGTCCTTTACTGGATGAATACTTTGCAAATATTTTCTCCTGTTCTGTAGATTGTCTATATACTCTGTTGATTATTTCCCTTGCTATGGAAAAACTTTTCAATTTAATTAAATCCAATTTATTTATTTATGTTGTTGCTGTATTTGCCATTTGGATCTTAGTCATAAATTCTTTGTCTAGGCTGATGTCTGAAGGAGTTTTTCTCATATTTTCTTATAGAATTTTTGTTGTCTCAGGCCCTGCATTTAATTCTTTAATCCATCTTGAGTTAATTTTTGTATATGTTAAGAGATAGGAATCTTCTTTCAATTTTCTGCATGTGGCTATCCAATTTTCTCAGTACCATTTATTGAATAGGGCAACCTTTCCCCAGTGTATGTTTTTGAATAGTTTGTTGAAAATCAGTTGATCATATCCATATAATTTTATTTCTGGATTCTCTATTCTGTTCCATTGGTCTATAACTCTACCTTTACACCAGTACCATGTCTTTTTGGTTACTATAGCCTTATGGTATAATTTGATGTCAGGTCATGTGATTCCTCCAAATTTGTTCTTTTTGCATAATATTGCCTTGGCTATTCAGGCTCTTTTTTGTTCCATATGAAGTTTAGGATTAATTTGTCTAGATCTGTGAAAAGTGACATTGGTATTTTGATGGAAATTGCATTGAATCTGTAAATCACTTTGAACTGTATGGACATTTTAACAACTATGTCCATATCGCTCTGAACGGTCCCAATCTCATCTGATCTCAAAAACTTTTCTCTATTTTGATAGACTTGTTGTTCTGTTCTTTTGATCCTATTCTGATCTAGAGTGATTTCCTTGCCCCTAAAAACACTGATCTCAGGTATTCTAATCTTGACTTGGACAACCTGTGTTGATTTTCCTGTGAACTTAAAGTTATCCTAGGACCAGATCAATTTAGATTGGTTCCTGTTTTTCCTGTTTAGTTTGCTTTGTAGATCATCTTTTCTCTATCTCAATACAACTTTCATATTTCTGACCACAATGATAACTTGGTGACTATTTCCGTGATATCAGTGGATCCTTCCATAGTAGTTTCAGAGACAGGAGCTAAATTGCATTTCTGGATAATTCCAACTCTGGATAATACTAGCAATATGACTATTGCTACTACTACTGATAATAATATTATAATTATAATAATACTTGTAATGGTTATGCTATTATGAAAGTTTCACAACAGGCTAA
Source organism: Propithecus perrieri (assembly GCA_963574695.1). NCBI lineage: Eukaryota > Metazoa > Chordata > Mammalia > Primates > Indriidae > Propithecus > Propithecus perrieri. The sequence goes on along the minus strand of CAUYRB010065695.1, from coordinate 32,926 downwards.
ATTTGGCATCTATTTTCTGACCTGACCATACCAATTAACTGTAACCGGGTGAGTATCTTTTCTTCAACTGATTCACAAGTAATGTGAGAGAGGCTTCTAAGACCACCATATACTTACTTAAAGTTACTAAGACTAGGAAGCTTAGTTAGTTGTGAATAGAAGAGTGCTATGACAACTCTAGGAAGGGAAAAATTTTCTAAATATCTGTTACTCGAAGGACATTCTTTACTATGAAAAGTTTCCAGACACATTTCCTTCCAGGAGTTTATGACTTCTGTTTTCAATGTCCATTCTATCACAGCACAGTTAATATCTTTATTTTTTGATTGTTCTACTCTGTACTATAATGTAAGTATAAATTGTGTTGTATTCACTTTCATATTGTAGTCTTAACACAGGGTTACAGGTATAATTATTACTATTACAGTTGTTGAATGAAAGAATCTATAGTGTGATTGGAAAGGCAGTCCAAACACAATTCAGAGGTATGTCCATGGAATGTCTAAAAATAACATAGACTGTGTATCCATACTTGTCTACCTGAAAGCTAGTTCAATCACAGTTTTAAAGCAAAGTCTCAAATAATTGCCTACAATTAGGTTGGGGAATTGATGTAATTTATGCTGGCATATGAATTCCCTAGCATAGTGTAATATACAAAGTAGGTGCAAAATACATACCTGATAAATGAATGTATAAATTAACGAATTAATTCATGAATGGTATACGCACACAACCTATTAAAAAAAATTCCAGCCACCTCAAAGATTAAAAAAATAAGGAAGGAAAGGCGAAGGAAGGAGGGAAAGAAGAAGGAAGGAAGGAAGGAAAAGAGGAAGGAAGGAAAAGAGGAAGAAAGGAAGGATGGAGTCAGAGAGCAAGAAAAGGATGGAAGAGAAAGAGAGTAAGGAAAGAAAGGAGAAAGAGAGGTAGGGAGGGAAGAAGAAAGAGAAGGAGACAGAGAAAGGGATCATGGATGTTGACATATAGGCTTGGAAAGGAGCACTGAAATTATTAAATTAGAATGTTCTTAATAATTATTTACATATATCTGAAACAGAATGCAATATCAATAACTTTAAAAATCAAAGATATATATATGCATAGTTATAGTTTATACATATAGTTATATATACATATAGTTATAATACCTTATAATAATAGAAAGAGAGACAGGGATGTCAAAAATTACTCTACATTTTTGGCTTGATAAATGGCATAGGTGGTGGTGCACTTCATGGAAATAGGAGTTCCTTGAGAAACATCAGTTTATGCAGAAAGATCATGAATTTGAATTTAGATGAAGTCTGAAGTACCTTTGAGACAGTGGAAAGGTTATACAGCCAGAGGAGAGGTGGAGAATAGAGAATGGAGGTTTGAGAGTTGTTGGCAATTAGATGGTAATTAAAGCCATACGTGAGGATGAACTAGCATGAAAAGAGAAGACTTGTTGAGAAGTTCTTGATCTATCTATTTCACTGCATACCATTGTTATGCTATGTATGCAAGACTAGAAATTAATAATTATGCCAGTCAAAAAGTTTCTGAACAATCAATGAGATTTTATGTGTACATTTTTCCCCTCTGCTTTTTACTTTCTATCATTTACGCTGGTTATTTGATATCATATTAATAACCACACCCTCTCACATCTTTCCATACCCCCCCAAAAGTGGGGTTTTTGGTTGCTTAAATGTTAAATTAATTTCTTTCTGCATTTGTGAATTTTGTTTCTTATGTGAATACATTAATGCAAGCTATTAGATGGGAATTGTGGCATCACAATTGGCTGTCCTTTTAAAATTCTACTTTTTGGGAATATTAATATTCATTGCTCCTAAATTAGTAATTCTACATGTTGTTAAAAACAGACAAAATTGTAGACAAAATTAAGGCATCTGGAACAATATCACTGAAAAAAATAACGATTTTTTCAAAGGTTGAATTTTACACCGAAAAATCTAATGGAAAAATAACAGCTTTATGTTTATCGAGAGCCTGGGCTCATTCACTGTATCACACCCAGAGCTAGCCTTTCCACACATGTTCTATTTTGTTATTACATTCACTCTTTTAAATAGTCCCGTTGGAAAGATAATTCTTCTGATATAGAAAAATGACAAAAAGACGCAAAACATTTTGGAAACAATTTTAAGAGCTGGGTTGTCGACAACTCTCACTGAAAATAAGCAATAGGCTTTTTCCTTCCCTGAGAAGATTTATTTCTAAAATTTCCTCTTTCAGACATTTAGATTTGAAGACAGTTTCTCGGACAAGTTGTAACGTGTGAGAGCTACGCTGCTTATCTTACCTTTAGAGAAACAAAGGACGGAGAAATACCTAAGAAGTATAATGAAATGTGCCAATACTTCACATTTTCACAGAAAATTATCAGTGTGTCTTCTTTAATTCTTAAATTCTCTCATGCTTTAGCAGAAGATATTTATTTTATCTGGAAGAAATCTTGTTAATTATATCCGCATATTCACAATTCACTGAAAGTAGGAAAACGTAGCGAATAACGTTAACTATCCTATTCACCTTCTATACCATCTTTACTATATTATTGGATATATGATGATTTCATTTTGTTTTATTTAGTCCAACTTTGTTTTTTTTACTTTTTGGTTGTCCTCATCAGGATGTTGGCCTGAATTTCCTAGTCTTCCATTCCTGGAAATGGAACTTTACAGTGCCTTTTTAGTACTGCACATAGCTGGATATCTCTACTGCATTGGATACTGCTGATTTTCTTCTGAGAACTATCTATTCATTTGACTTCCGTGGCAATATTCTCTCTGTGTTCTCCATGTGTCTCTTTAGTATTTCCCTCTTGTCCTCACTTCATTCCTGTTGTGAACACTGATATTCTCCCACCCAGTTGCTCCTTAAATACTGTTATTATTTTGGGTTCTTGCTTTGGCTTTTGGCATTACTTCTATGTATTATGTTTGGATGTTCGCATCTATCCTTATAGTTTTAATTATCATCATTATAATCTGCATGTGAATGACTTTTAAATACTTCTCCATCTCTGATCTTCTGAGTTTTAGGTCATATGTGATATTTGGTTAACATATATGTTCACTTCAATGTGTCTAAAACTGCTCTTCTCTCTGCATTTATCACTACCACATCTAATCCCCTAACTTAGAATCCTGGGAATCACTCCAGAGTCCTTCATCTCACACCCCCACATCCCATCATATAGCATGTCGTGCCAACTGTACCATATAAACACAAATGATAGCTTTAGCTAAGTACTACATATATATTTACCACCTTAGTTTAGGGCTTATTATTTTTCCTCCCTTAATTATTCCAATAGTCTTTTATAGGAATCCTTGCTGGAAGTTGCTAGTTTCAATATCACAATATTTTATGAAGTACCACATCCACTTATCAAACATAAACATTTTATCTCAGTATTAAAATATTGCAAAAATAAGTGTATTTTGAAAATAATTCTAGACATTGATTCTAGGGTTATCATACTCTTCCTTGCACTGTTTTAATAATGACATTGTACTGTATCCATTTTCTTTTCTCCTCTATTTAGTACATTATCTGGCTTTTGTTAGATATTTAATAAATACTTATGGGCTTACATATTAGAAACAAATGTATATCATTAAATAGAAACTCATTCCCAATTCTTTGAGTATCAAAAATATTTGATAAAATTTTTTTAATTAGTCTATGTGAATAGCTACCTTTATGTGATGCTATACTTGTGTGTGTGTGTGTGTGTGTGTGTGTGTGTGTGTATCTGTATATGAGTGGGAGGTGTATAAAACCTTCATTTGATATTTTTCACATAAATTGTAAAATACCATCATATTAAGCCATGTTAGACCAAGGGTTAAAGCAAGAATTCTGTGTTTTGGCACATATTTGTTTATATCGCAGAAGGGCATAGCACTAATATGCTTTGAAGTGATTATTGCTGTGCTAAAATATTAAATAAATATATAATCCAATGTGACATGGGAGAGTGAAAATCTAAATGAAAGCAGAACATGCATATTGTTTTTACGTTGTACCTGCCAGTCAAGCTAAAATTTTATGAAGAACTGAGAAGCAATTTTCACTCATGTACATTATATCATGTAGGTCACATTCTTTTATGTAAATCTCTTTCACTTGGGTGTTTAAATTTCAATATAAATGTAGTTCTAAAAAAGCATGGCTTTTGTTTCTTTCTCTCTTTAATTCATTCTGAATTTTGAACTGCAAATGTTTTATTGAGCATGACACTTACTAGGGGCATTGTTTGAATAGGTGTTAAAACATGAGCTGCATCTGCTTTGGGTAACGGTGGTATTGCAGGAACTCTTCCTCCTTTCCCTATCATACATCATCCCACGAGCAGGAGAGAGAGATATGTGGGCTTGAAAGGTGTGTATTAATTCATAGATGAAATTTTAAAAAGAAGATAAAGGTTGTACTTTATCCCTGGGTAGAGTCTTGCCATCTGTTAGCTTTAAGCAGGTTTTATTTCTCATTTCCATATTGCTGATTGCCATGTTCCACATTTTGGCATCCATTTTCACAAAATGCCCTCTGACGCTTCACATTATGAAAACATATTTTTATCAGCAAAGTGTAACTTTGGACATAGTCTTGTGTACATTAGCCTTTTCTCTCTTTACAGGAATATGATCAATAGCATTCCTAGATCCTACAAGGACATGTCATTGTTGACTTTCACCTGGGAAAGAAACAAAACAAACAAAGCAAAACAAAAACCCCCAAATGGACACATAGATTACCTACAGTTATTCCTACAAAAGCAGCTAATTATATGAACTAAACATGTGAAACTCCAATAGCATACTACTAATTAAATCCAGTAACTTTTTTTTTTTTAAGTTTTGAACATCCATTTATTTCACTTTAAAAGATTCTGGCATTAAGGATCCAATAAAATAAAAGGGTTTGTATTCATTAATCCATTATTCATTTAATAATTTCATAGTCTTAGCAGGAAACAAATTTCAAATAAGGTAATTGAGGAGAGTTTAATAAAGAGTCTATTTACAAAGGTGAGGGCAGGGTTAAGAAACAACAAAAAATGTGGTGAAACATATGAGTTCTAGCAATATCCTTCTACATTTAAACTTTATCTTATCAAACGCAACATGGTTAAAACCAAAATAGTATCCCCCTCCCAAAATAAGCTTCACTTGGAGGCTTCTTCATCACAGTTGAAGCCAATTTCAAACTTTGAGCTTCTCAAGCTGAAAGTCATTGAATTGTCCTTGATTCATCTCTTTTTGCTATATTCTATATCCGATCAATCAGAAAATTCTGTTGACTCTACCTTCACAATAGTCCCAGAATTGAAACACTTTTCGCCACTTCTCCTGTTACAACACCAGCGTCCAAGCCTAGATCACTGTAACGGCCTATTAGCTGGTCTCCCTAAATGTACCGTTGCTCCAAAACAGACTGTTTTTAAGACTCTCAGTGTAATCTTTTTAAAGTGTGAATCAAATCATGTCAATTTTCTGCTCAAAACTCTGCAATGTTTCACAATTCACTAAAAGTAAGGTGAAAGTTCTTATAGTTTATGGGACACCACATAACTGGGCCCCTTTTTTTCTTTGATTTCATTTGCTGCTTCTCTCTTTTCTCAGTATGCTCTAGCCACACTGGCCTTTTCCTTGAGCAAAAAGTCATTTCTTACTGCAGCACAATTCACAATTGCAAAGATATGGAATCAACCTTAGTGCTCATCAATTTATGAGTGGATAAAGAAATGTGGTTCTATATGTGTATTTATTTATTATGGAGTACTACTCAACCATAAAAAGGAATTAAATAATGTCTTTTTCAGCAGCTTGGATGAAAATGGAGCCTATTATTCCCAGTAAAGTATCTAAGGAATGGAAAAACAAACACCGTATGTTCTCACTAATAAATAGGAGCTAAACAATGGGTAAACATGGGCATAAAGATATGTAAAGGACATTGGAAACCAAGAAAAGGGGAGGATGAGAGTGGGATGGTGGACAAAAACTTACATGTCAGGTACAATGAACACTATTCTGGGATGGGTCCACTAAAAGCCCTGACTTCAGCTTTATATAATGTATCCATGTAACAAAAATATTTGTATTCCTTTAAAATTTTGAAATTGAAAAAACAATCATATTCTTCTCTTAAAGACTTTGTACTGCCATTGCCTTGACTCAGAATGTTCTCTCAGGCCCTCCCTTTGAAATTTCAATGGCTAGTTTACATACCTGCTTTAAGTCTTTGCTCAAATATCATTTGAAGATATTATTCTATTGCCTCTGAATTTTTTTGGTTCTGTTAAAAAAATTGTACATCTAATTGAATTCTCTTGAACTAATTCATCTTTTTCTTCCTTGTTCCATTTATAATCTTTTTTTTTTTTTTTTTTGGTTTCCTCCATTGTCATAACAGTGTATCTGTGTGTTTCTACCTGATTGGGACTTATTCATCCCAAATTTGAAGAGTCATGTCTACTATGGATTGAATGTTTGTGCTCCCCTCAAATTCATATGTTGAAGGCCTAATCCTCAATGTTATAGTATTTGGAGATAGGATCTTTGAGAGATAATTAGGTTTGTATGAAGTCGTAGGATTAGAGGACCCATAATGGCATTGGTGCCCTCATAATGAGATGAAGAGATCTGAGCTCTCTCTGTCTCCACCAAATGAGGAAACCAGGAAGAGGGCCCTCACCCAACCCAACCATGCTGCCATCCTGATCTCAGACTTCTCAGCCTGTAGAACTGTGAGAAATAAATGTTTGTTATCTAAGCCACCTGGTCTATGTATTAATAATTCTCATCGTAACAATCCGATATAAGATAATGTCTTTCCTCATTTCCCAAACATAACTCTGTAAGTATTACTTCTTCCCTATGTTCTATTCGCTTCATCTAAAGTTAACATTAGAATTTTATTAGAACTTGTTATTCTATCCTCCATGTTTTATATTCTGTCTTTAAAAAATGCATTCCTGGCTGGGCGCGGTGGCTCACATCTGTAATCTTAGCACTCTGGGAGTCCAAGGCGGGCGGATTGTTTCAGCTCAGGAGTTCGAGACCAGCCTGAGCAAGAGCGAGACCCCATCTCTACTAAAAAAAAAAATAGAAAGAAATTATCTGGACAATTAAAAATATAGAGAAAAAATTAGCCGGGCATGGTGGCACATTCCTGTAGTCCCAGCTACTCAGGAGGCTGAGGCAGTAGGATCGCTTGAGCTCAGGAGTTTGAGGTTGCTGTGAGCTAGGCTGACACCACGGCACTCACTCTAGCCAGGGCAACAGAGTGAGACTCTCTCAAAAAAAAAAAAAATAAAAATGCATTCCTGTTTTTATCTCTCTGTGCTACATTCTGTATAAATTCTTTAGTGTTTGCTAAATTTTTTTCAGCTATCTCTAATCTGTTGTTTCATTCATCTATTGAGTGTTTAATTTCAAAGACTATATACCTCTGTGGAAAGCAATATGGAAATACCTCAAAGAGCTAAAAGTAGAGCTACCATTTGATCCAGCAATCCCATTACTGGGCATCTACCCAAAGGAAAAAAAGACATTCTATAAAAAAGACATCTGCACTAGAATGTTTATAGCAGCACAATTCACAATTGCAAAGATGTGGAAACAACCCAGTGCCCATCAATACATGAGTCGATTAATAAAATGTGGTATGTGTATACCATGGAGTTCTACTCAGCCACGAAAAAGCAGTGGTGATCTAACATCACTTTTATTATCCTGGATGGAGCTGGAGCCCATTCTACTAAGTGAAGTATCACAAGAATGCAGAAACAAGCACCACATGTACTCACCATCAAATTGGTATTAACTGATCAACACTTACGTGCACATATAGTAGTAACATTCATTGGGTGTCTGGCAGATGGGATAGGGAGGAGGGGATAGTTATATACACACCTAATGGGTGCAGTGCACACCGTCTGGGGGATGGACATGCTTGAAGCTCTGACTCAGGTGGGCCAAAGGCAATATATGTAACCTAAACATTTGTACTCCCATAATATGCTGAAATAAAAAAAATTAAAAAAACTTTAAATGTAAATGTAGAATTCTTAATAAATGTTTGGGGATATGGAACATTAAAATTCAGTTATTTATTCAATATATGTTTACTCAATCCCTATTAAATTATATAGCACATTAGATAGTAATAAGCACCAGAGAAAATAAATTCAAACCTGATCTAGGAATAGGAAGAGTTTGGAGAAGGGGTGGAATAAGAGGATAGAGCAACAAGATGTAATTTTAGATAAACTTGAGAATCCAGAAGGCAGCACTGAGAAGATAACCTTTGATTAAAGACCTAAAATATGTATACAATTTGTGTTGTTATCTGCGGGCAGAGGATTCCAAGCAGAGGGACAATCAAATACACAGGTATTCGGTAAAGAGCATGACCTGTCTTGTCAAAGAACAGCAGGACAGCCAGTGTGGCTGTAGCGAAGGGAAGAGAAGAGGAACAGGAGGTGGAGGAGATACAAGAGAAAACAAGGGAAGAAATCATAAGGACCTGGCAGGTCATCATGAGCACTTTTACTTTCACTCTGAGTGAAGGAGAGAGCTAGGGGAGGGTTTGAACTGAGGAATGAAATGATCAGTGTAATGTTTTAACAGGATAATTCTGCTGCTGGGTTAAGAACAGATCAGTGGTGGGCAACATCAGAAACAGGTGGATCCACTAAAGAGCTGTTAAAATCGCCCAAATGAAACCTGACGATGACTTAAGAGGAGGTGGTAACAGAAAAGTGGTAAAATTTGATTGAATTCTAGATATATTTTAAAAAGTACAGTTAGGTAGAATTTTTTGGTGAATTAGGTGTGGAGTATAAGAATAAATAGGTGCCCAAAAAGATTCCAAGCTTTTTGGCCCGAACCAGAAAGAATGAAGTTGCAATTTATAGAGATGGGAAAGTCTCCGAGAAAAGACGAAATGAGTGATAATACCTAGATGTTATTTTGGACACATTAGATTTGATATGCCCTGAGTAGGCATGTCAGCTAGGTAGATGTATAAACAGGCAGCTAACTCTTAACTGTGTAATATGAGACTGGGCTCTGGGTCTCCAACAGCTTCAGTATCTTTTCATTAATTATTGTGCAGTAAATTTCGAAGTGGACACTAGAGCTGTGGTCCCCAATCCCTACTGGTCTGTGGCCTGTTAGGACCTGGGCCACACAGCAGTAGGTGAATGTCAGGCAAGCAAGCAAAGCTTCATCTGTATTTATAGCCGCTCCCCATTGCTCACATCACTGTCTGAGCTCTGCCTCCTGTCAGATCAGTGGCAGCATTAGATTCTCATAGGAGCACGAACCCTGCTGTAAACTGCACATGCGAGGGATCTAGGCTGCACACTCCTTATGAGAATCTAATGCCTGATGATCTGAGGTGGAGCTGAGGTGGTGATGCTAGCACTGGGTAGTGACTGCAAATACAAATTATCATTATCAGAGAGGTTTGACTGCACAATAAATGTAATGTGCTTGAATCATCCCAAAACCATCCCCCTGACCTCACCCTCTGTCCGTGAAAAAATTGGCTTCCATGAAACCAGTCCCTGGTGCCAAAAAGGTTGGGGACTGCTGCTCTAGGGTAATATGCCAGAACACTCAGTTTTACCATAAACCTCTCACACGTATGTGAAAATATCATGATTATTGTATTCATTGTATCATTGCTACACTGAGGATGCATTGCATGCGGCCCCATCTCTAAGACAGACCATGGAGCTGGAGAACAGTGCTACATAATGTAAATTTAACTTGTTCCACAATGTAAAAGAGCCTCGAGATAAGCCAGGTAGCCCTAAAGCTCAAGAGTTTATTAGAACATTCTGCAACGGGAGCCTACTCCATTCCTGCCTCACAGATCAGGGGTACTTTTTGACCATTCACCATGGACAATTCTTTCTTTGTCTGGAAAAGTAATTACAGACTGGATAAAGCATAACTAGAAAAACAGTGTTTAGACCATTTCTTTCTCAAGACATAATTTTTATGTTACATGAAAAGGAAGAATCAATAGCAGGCCATGCTATAAGCCATTATATTTTGTTCTCTTGCTACTTACTAGTTTGTGGCATTTCTATTTGAAAATAAAGTGCCCCCAATAAAGAAGGAAATCCCATAAATGAAAAATGTCATTATTGTCAATTTTCTCTGGTACAAAAGAGCTGGCCAAATCATCTTGCCAGGGGAGGATTGACAGGGTCAGGATCACAGAGAATGAATGTGGATAAAGCCTTTTGTTTGCCCTTCCTAAAACAATAAAGAAGAAGAAATTCTCCCAGTTCTGCACAGGTTTTGAAACAATTCAAGGAAAATACCTCACTAGTTAAGTGCTGAGACATCAGTGTGAGTAATATCTCCTTATTATGTAGCGACGTTTGAGAATAAAATTAAAATAAGTTTATTTTTTTCAATAAAATCTCTGCCAATCAATTGATGCTAGTCTTTTGATATTTAATTTTATTTTTTGCCTTATAAAATTATTAATAAATTAATGGTAAGTCAAGGAGAGAGACAGAGCCCTGTCAGTCTTTGGACAAGAATTTTACCCAAATAAATATGCAAAAATTTTGCCTACATAAAGGCAGAATTAGGGACAATAACATTTCTGAATTGATGACACAGTTCTCCAGTACAAATCAGTAAATAATGTAATATTGAGGGGATAATTTATCCCTTTAATTATACTACCAAAATATGGCATGTGAAAAAGAGTCAAAAAAACAAAAAAAATTGAAAACACACCCCTAGACAAATTAACTGTCTATATTACTAGTTAGGACTTTTATTCAAAGCCAGGAAAAAGGCCTTCATCCTAAGCTGGCAGCAGTCCTCATTTTCTGCTCCTTTAGTACCCTGGCCTTAGTTATCCAGATCTTATAACTCAATTATGAGAGAACAGTGAATTAAAAATACATAAAAATTATTTAATTTTTTTAAAAACCAAAACCTTTAGTTTTAGACTAGAGAAAAAGCTAAACCAATTTTGAAGCTGGGAAGAGACATCCGATCCCTATAGCACACTGAGTCAGAGAAGGAAAGAGAAGATACTTCACAAAAGATGAAGAATACAATGGGAGTATCTGGGATGGTAATGGTCTCTAAGTTCTGTACTATTTATGATTGCTTTATTCTTTTAATTTATGTGCCATTCTGTCTGGGAAGCACATATGAATTGCCTGTGGGGAGCCCCCACACACTGAACAGTCATATGAAGGTATTTACATGCTGTCTTTTTTCAAGCTCCAGGAGATCCAGGTACCGCTACCACCACCCCTGTATATAGGAATCACTATGTATGGCATCCAAATTGTATGCCTGGAGGGAATCATTTTGGCTCAGACATCTATAATTGTTCCTCTTCTGAAAAACTGAGATAGGCAGCTTAAAAAAAAGGCTTTTATTCTTCTTCGACATAGTGCAGTATAAAACCTTAATAATAATAATAACAATAATAATCATAACCCATAAAAAGCCCCCAGTTCATCATTATCTCCCTCTCCTTGGAAGAGGTATTCTTATAATTCAAATATGATATCCCAAGTAAGAAACAGAGAATAAGAAATATTTTGATGAGTGTATGCTAGGCAAAGTTTGCTTCATACAAATAATTAAGTGACTTTGTATCTCTCATTCATTTATCAGCCCTCACATGCAAATATGTGCAAATTGCTACACAACACAGCTTTAAAGTCAGCTCACAAAATTTATAACTGTACATTTGAACCCTTTCTTATCAAGGGTGTCATTTATCTATTTAAAAAAACCACAATAATAAAACATCGCTCATGTGATGGTCTGAATATTTGTGTCCTCCCAAAATTTATATCTTGAAATTCTAATACCCAAAGCAATGGTATTAGGAGGCGGGGCCTTTGGGAGGTAACTAGGTCATGAGGGTAGAAACCTCATGAATAGGATTAGTGCCTTTGCAGAAAAGGCCCGAGGGAACTCATTACCCCTTCAGCCATATGAGGACACCGCAAAAAGATGGCTCTCCAGAAAGCAGGAAACAGGCCCTAACCAGACACAGAACTTACCAGTGTATTGATCATGGACTTCCCAGCCTTCAGAACTGTGATAAATAAATTTCTGTTGTTTATAAGCTACCCAATTTATGGTGTTTTTTATAGCAGCCTGAAAGGACTGAAACAGCTAGTATGTGACGCAAGCTTTTCTCAGTGCTGGAAATGCAAAGAAGAATCGGACAGAGCCCAGCTATAGGAAAAACATTTATAAGATTTCACAGGAAATCTAGTATTATTATTTTTAAAAATATTATCTGCATCATAAGCTGTGATAGAGGAGTTTAATCTCCTTTCAGGACATTCACAGTCTTCTAACATCTGATTCTGAGGCAGCTTATCTCCAATCACCCTCTTCATTCCGTTCACTGCCATCTTCTGGCAAATATATGTAGCCTGTGATTCCCCAAACGCACGTTCCCAGCGCAACTCTCAATCCTGAAATACCCTCTCTTCTCTCTCTGAAAATGACCTACTGATATTTTTTAAGTCTCTGCTTAAATATTACGTACTTTAGGGAAAAAATGCCTGATTCTAAGGGGAAAAGTTAATGGCATTATTTATGGTACCCATATGAAACTCTGATAATATTCACTATGCTGTGTGTTGTATTGTAATATCTGTCTACAGGTCTGTCTTTTCCAATAGAGTGTGCGTGACATAGTATTGGTGCTATATCTTTTCATCTTTGTAAACATAGTGCCTACTAAAAGGGTTTTATCTATTTGAATCAATCAATCAAGCAATCAAGTCTGCTCTATTGTCACATAGCTAAAGTACCTGTGATTTGCATGAGGGCAAAGACTGTATCTGTTTTGTTCATCATTCTTTACCCTATCTGAGAGCACTTGCTCTATGATATCTTAATGTATCAACAAATTATTTATAACTATTTTTACCTTTGTATTATTTTTAGAATGTGTCTAAATTATGATACAGCTTTTACTTTTCTCACTTCAAAGGTATACATGAATTTAATAATATCTTTATCCCTTTATATAATCTGTATCTATTTCCTGTATGTTTGCTTCATAATTGCCTTATAGAAAAATCTTAACACTTCATACTGGCCTGTACATTCAGAAGAGTCCTAATAAAAGTTCATGGAATGAGAGATTAAAAACAATATACAGTCAGGTAATAACAAATATTGTCAGTTTAAAATTAAGTATTCTGGCCAGGTAAGGTGTCTCACCTCTGTAATCCCAGCACTTTGGAAGGCTGAGGCAGGAGGATCTCTTGAGGCCAGGGGTTGGGGACCAGCTTGGGCAACATAGCCAAGACCCTGTCTCTACAAAAAAATGAGAAAATTATCCAGGTGTGGTGGCATGCTCCTGTGGTCTTAGCTATTTGGGAGGCTGAGTTAGGATGATTGCTTGAGCCCAGGAGTTCAAAGTTACAGTGAGCTACAAGCATACCACTGCACTCCACCAGGATGACAGAGCAAGACCCTGTCTCAGAAATAAATAAATACAATCAAAGTAAGTAGGTATTGTGTTTTTTGTTCTGCATGGTTTGAGATTTTCAAATCACCTATAGGGAAGAATATCTTTCCTAGAAGCTAGCAATGAGAACAAAATGGAGTTCTCAAAAGTAGAGATCTCAATTGTTTCAATAAATAACTGGTATCAGATTCTTGCATAAAACCTCTCACTTTAAGGATGCCCTGGCCAGACTTTGCCCCAAGTAAAGCAGAATTATTTCTTAAATTGTATGCCTGAAGATAGTGAAGAAAGAACAATCAGACAGCCACAAACAGCTTCTTTTTACCCTTTGCTATTAAGAAAGAAAAGCTGGGTTTATTTAAACACCTGAAGCTTTCTTAAGTGGTATCTTTGGCTAAGATATTTTTTTAATTCATTTTTACAAGTTACAAACATGTCTTCCTAATGAGAAAACTGCACTCATTACTCATACCTGTGACCTAAACAAAATAGACTGCTGTGATTCATTGTTACTTAAAGTTTTCCCCTCATGTTAGAACACTCAAAACTTTAAGGTAATTATTAAGTGCAAGTGATAGAAACAAATGAAATCTCAAACAGTTGATTCCGTGTTATCAACTATGGGTTTGGATAGTGTACTTTTACAAGAGCTAAATAACATTATGATGTTTCTGATAATAGTTCAGGAAACTGTGACATAATTATAAATGGCTCTTTAAAATTTTGCTTTCATTTAACAGAATGCAAACTGCAGACATTCCAGTTACTTCTATTTATGTGTGTTACAGGGAAAGAGTGATATGCCTTTGACTCATTTCGTGTACAGTCCGATCTGTAAGGGCTAACACTGTATAACTCTGGCAATTTAAGTAGTGTAGAGAAGGCCTGCTGCTTTATTTGTTGAAGGCATCCAAAGCTCCTGGAAATATAGTAAAATGGAAAAAAAATGTATGGAATTATTCATCACTTAGTGCTTCAACAAAATAATATGGTTCTGACTAATGAAAGGTCCTACGAGGAAAAAAAAAAAATAATCAAACCTGCCCGCTTCTATCAGTAGGAAGAGCAAAGATGATAATGGCCTTCAGAATTTTAAGTAATACACTTTCTCTTACTCTACTGGAATGTTCAAAATATAGTCTAAAGAGTTTCCTAATGGGTCCCATGAGCGAGAATATAACTAAATATTTTAAGATGTTTTCTGTGTACTTAAAAGCATGACTGCTAAAGCTGAACTTGGTTTAACTAAACGAATGGTACAGCAACCACTCTTCTTATTTTCGATTTGTTTTCTTCATCTTTCTGTTTTCCACCAACTTCACAGTTCCCTGTGATTTAATTAGATTTTTATGCGCTCTTTTGGAAAAGGTTTATATTAGGAAGGCTAAAATTAAACCACAGACCTAAGTGAGGGAATCACTTACTGGAATATGCACATAATAAAAAATTTAAACTGGAGTTTAACATAAATTTTGTCAGAAATAGACTTTGTATATTTAAAAATCAAATAACACTTTACTTACACTAAGGATTAGGCAATCTGAGTATAGTTTTCTCAATTTTAGAAAGATTAAAACATTCAAAAAACTTACGGAGGAAGAGTAAAACTGCTTCAAAGTTGGACTCTTTTCTTACTTGTTGCATAAGATAAATCCAGCTACCTCTTCTCAAGAGGTATTTTCTACATTAATAAAAATTAATTGCCTAATCTGATTTATTTCTGGGCATTCTATTCTCTTCCGTTGGTCTATGTGTCTATTTTTATGCCAGTACCACAGTATTTTGATTACTACAGCTTTGTAATATAATTTGAACTCAGGAAGTGTAATGCCTTCAACTTTGTTTTTCTTTCTTATAATTGCTTTAACTATTTGGGATCTTTTGTGGTTCTTTATGGATTTTAGAATTGTTTTTTCTATGTAAAAAAGCCATTGGAATTTTGATAGGAATTAAATAGAATCTGCATATTGGTTTGGGTTGTATGGACATTAAAATTGTATTAATTCTTTTAAACCACAAACACAGGTTATTTTTCCATTTGTTTGTGTTTTATTCAATTCCTTCCATCAATATTTTATAGTTTTCACTGTATAGTTGTTTCACTTTTCACTTCCTTGGTTAAATTTATTCCTAAGTATTTGAGTCTTTGTGATCTCATAAGTGGGATTGTTTTCTTGATTTCTTTTTTTGAGATAGAAATGGAACTGAGAGCTGGGCACAATGGTTCATGCCTGCAATCCCAGTTACTCAGGAGGCTGTGGAGGGAAGATCACTTGAGCCCAGGAATTTGAGGTTTTAATAAATAAACTATGATTGTGCCGCTGCACTCAAGCATGGGTGACAGAGTAAGACTTTGCATCCAAAAATAAAATAAAGAAAGAACAAAAGAAAAAGAAATGAAACTTATCTTTGAATGTTGTTTTTGTCTTCTACACTTTACTGAATTAATTTGTTAGTTCTATCATTTTTACTACAGTATTCATGATCATGTCATCTGCAAACATGGAAAACTTTACCCTTTTACTGATTTGGATGCCTTTTATTTCTTTTTATTGTTTGATTGCTCTTGCTAGTAATTTCAGCATTGTGTTGAATAGGAGTCGCAAGAGTGGGCATCCTTGTCATGTACCAGATCTTAGAGTAAAAGGTTTCAGTTTTTTCCCATTGATTATGATGTCAGTTTTTCATAAATGATCTCTATCATGTTTGGGAAATTTCCTTCTATATCTATTTTATTGGGAGTTTTATGATGAAAACTGTTGAACTTTGTCAAATGCTTTTCCTGCACTTATTGTAATGACCATGTGGTTTTTATCTACTTTCTGTTAATGCGATGTATCACATTATCATATTGATTGATTTGTGTATATTAAACTAAACTTGCATCCCAGGGATAAATCCCACTTGCTCATGGTGTTAATCTTTTTTGATGTTTTGAAGGCTGTTTTCTCATGATTTATTGAGGATATTTGCAACAATCCCTTTGCTGGGTATATACCTCCCATGTTCATTGCAACATTATTCACAATAGTCAATATATGGAAACAACCTATGTGTCCATCAAAAAATGAATAAATAAAGTAATTTTGGTATAATATATACAAGGGAATATTATTGGGCCTTAATAAAAAGGAGATGCTGTCATTTTTAACAACATGAACAAACCTGGAGAATATTATGCTAAGTGGAATAAGCCAGACTCATACAGACAAATACAGCATGATCTCACTTATATGTGGATCTTAAAAAAATAAAGTCAAATACATACAAACAGATAATAGAACAATGGTTACCAGGGGCAGGGAGAGGGAAATGAGGAGAAGTAGGTCAAAGGGTAAAAAGTTGCAGTTAGGACAAATAATCTAGAGATTTAATACATAGCATAAGGAGGATTGTTAGTAATACTGTACCACGAACTGAAAATTTGCTAAAAGAGTAGGTTTTAGATGTTCTTATCACAGGGGGAAAAAGTAATTATGGAAGTTGAGGGAGGTTAATTTGCTTAACTATAACAATCATTTCACCCTGCATACATATATACATATATATATATCTCAAAACAGTTTTTATGTACTTTAAATATATAGAAAAATTTTTAAAAAGGATAAGGTGAAAGGTATGAGGGCATAGGTTAAAGAAATAGGTAATAACCATATTGTTTAAAGCTTTCTTTAAAACAAGAAACTATATTAAGGACTTTGATTTCAGTAAAGGGCAATGGAGAACCAGTAACGGGTTTAAAATAAGAGAATGGCAATCAAGTTTGTGGTTTTTAAAATATTACTCTAAGCTTTAGGGGATATTAGAGATGATGCTGGCTTGTCCTTGAGTTATAGTAGAGGAAGGAGTGGGGTAGCATTAACTGCATTTGGTGCTTGACTGCATGTGAGGTACAAGAGAGAAGGACACCATCAGGAAAGTCACTTAGTTAATGAGACGTGGAAAAAAAAAACAGAAGTCATCTGACTTGTAGAATCACAGAGTTACAGATTTCATTGAGAGGTTCTAAAGTGAGTCTAACTCCTTTTTACTAAAGGAATTCCACCTTCTTCACCCTTTTGATCTACTAGGAAATTGGCTATGTCTTGAGGACACTGCTTTCCCTACAGCCCTCTCAAGTGGTGGCTGGGATTGATCTCTCCTGCATCCTTGTCCTACAGCAAAATGCTCCTCCCTAAAATCACTACTCCTCTACCTTAAAAACGTCGAGCTTATCAATTACCTTGCAATATAGAAGTAATTTATGAACCCCCATTTCTTCTCATTTTGTGAAAATTTTAGTTTTTGAACGACCATTAATTTCTCTATTATTAACTTTATTTTACTTTCTATTTTTTTTTTTTTTTTTGAGACAAAGTCTCGCTGTGTTGCCCGGGCTAGAGTGCCGTGGCATCATCCTAGCTCACAGCAACCTCAAACTCCTGGCCTCAAGTAATCCTTCTGCCTCAGCCTCCCGAGTAGCTGGGACTACAGGCATGCGCCACCATGCCCGGCTAATTTTTTCTATATATTTTTAGTTGTCCTATTAATTTCTTTCTATTTTTAGTAGAGACAGGGTCTCACTCTTGCTCAGGCTGGTTTCGAACTCCTGAGCTCAAACGATCAGCCCGCCTCGGCCTCCCAGAGCGCTAGGATTACAGGCGTGAGCCACCGCGCCCGGCCTTATTTTACTTTCTGATGATTCCAATATCAACACAGAATAAGCTTCTAAGTGATTATATCTCTTCCAATAATCTCGTCCTCCATTTTTATAGTCATTTCCTCTGGATTCTGTCATTAACAATAAGAATGGCTTCTCCAAAATCTCAATTTCAATCAACCCATTTTCATCTACCACCATTTCCTTACCTTTTCTGCTCCCTTCCTTAAGTTCTCCAACTTCAAAAATCCTTCCACTTCACTGGGAACCACAATGTATTGTTCCTACCATCTTTTCTTTTATGTTTTATTTTATTTTTAATGGGAAAATAATAATTATATATACTTATGGGGTACAATGTGGTGTTTTGATACATGTATCTATTGTGGAATGATCAAATTAGGATAATTAAGGTCTTGATCACCTCAAATATTTATCATATCTTTTTAGGGAGAACATTTAAAATCCATTCCTCCGTTTTGCATATATTTGGATTGGATTTCTATCATTTGCTACAGAAAAGTTGTGACTAACTGTCTCAACTTATATGTGTATGAAAAATGATATTCATGTACTGATGGAAAGTTTTCAGTATTGAATCAAACACTTTTTCAGTATATTAGTACAAAGCTCACATCTCTGCCCTAACTTTAGTCGAAGTATTTTTCTGTTATTACGCTGGCCCTATTTAATTGCATGGTCTTCTTTGTCACACGCTGATCTATATTTTATACTCTTCCACACCATCCCCTATATCACTTGATATAACTATTAACCAGCGTATTCTGTCTCTGCAATTGTTCAAGTTTAGACTTAAATTGCTTTGTTTTATATTTCAGTAACTTCAGCTATTTTTATTCTTAATACCTACCATAAAAATTCTAGGAAACATTTCTAAGGAAATTCACTGTTGTCCACTATATACTCAGAAAATTCACCCTTTACAGCTCAGGGATGCCTTATTGCTGCTGTCTGGTAGTGTGTGTATGCGTGTGTGTGTGTGTGCGTGTGCACATGTGTGCCCTGCCATGTGCATGCTCAGGTGTATATTTATGAACTAAAGCTGAATATAAATATGTATGCCCAGTATAATGAATACTTATAAATACCTGTATAAATGCCATTTAGGTTAAGAAATGGAGCATTGTCAGTACCTTAGAAGTTCCTCTGTTATGTATGTCTCTAACATATCACATCTCCCTTTCTCTTCCTGACCACAGATTGTCATTATGCTGACTTTTGTGGTAATCGGTCCACTTTTTAATATTTATCATTTATTTATGTCTTTAAGTAATATAATTGCTAGTTTTTCACTTATACTTAGTTAAATTTTGCTTGTAAGCTATATTCATATTGATGTTTTTATCTCTTTATTTTCATAGATGTATAAAATTCCATTGTAAGACTACCCCACTTATTTATGCACTCTCTTGCAGTAGGGTTCATAAATAGCATAAATATTAAAACCCTTAGGCTGAAGATTCCCTCAGAGAACAACTCCATTGCTCAAGTAGTATTCTACAATGTGGTGTCCCAAAATATATTCTGCGATGTCAGGAAAATGAAGCATTAAACAGATTTCTTTAGTCTCTAACTTCTCAAAGTCTTACATATTCTAAAGATAATTTGAATCAACAAAAGGAATATGTTGTGCAATGTGTTTACCAAGCGAATTTAGCTAGAGAAAATCTTGTTCAAAGAACATTTCTTAGGAAATGTGTTTCAAAGGAAATGCCCTGGCAAATAATATTCAGGGGTTACTTTCTGTGTCAAATACTCCTTCCCTTCCAGTCTCTCCTTCACTCTCATCAGCCTGTAGTTTTGACCTTCATAATTTCATTCCTACGCATGTGTGTGACAAAAAGTACCATGATTTTTTTTTTGTTCCTCTTTGTTGGGGGTGGTTCTCTCTGGAGGTCCTCATGCACTCTAGACCCCAAGCATATCCTCTTACTGTCTTTGAGAAAACAATTACAGCCTTCCTTAATTATGCCTCCCTGGCAATTCCATCATTGTTATCATTGACTCCTGGGCTCACAGCCGAGATTGGGACTACAGTAGTAAAAAAAACAGCCAGTAATATGGATTGCAGATATAACGATCAAACTCAAGACTCTTCAAGACCTATTATAAAACTCAGCATCTTCCGCTGTCAGAGGCTATTATAATGTGAATAAAACATTTGAAAATTACATTTCAAGCCAAATCTGTTTCTGCTACCCTGCTTAAAACCCAGTGAAATTAAATTATGTTTAGAATAAGTCAGGTTTTGGCAGCTCACTTTAAGTTAATTTTTATGTCATTTAAAGGGCTGATGATGTAAAATCAGGTGGCTGTAGCTCTACATATATGTCCTTATTTTTAGGCATAGATCTGAACTTCTTTAGAAAATTTCAGAACCTTTCTGCATCTATATACTTTGATGCTTACCTACTTGTATCCATTTTCCTGAGCAAGTAGTGCAACTTTCCCCGTTTTATTTTTTATTTTTTTATTTTTTTGAGACAGAGTCTTACTCTATTACTCGGGCTAGAGTGCCATGGCGTCAGCCTAGCTCACAGCAATCTCAAACTCCTGGTTTCAAGCGATCCTTCTGCCTCAGCCTCTTGAGTAGCTGGGACTACAGTCATGAGCCATGAGTAATTTTATATATATATATTTTTAGTTGTTCAGCTAATTTCTTTCTATTTTTTTAGTAGAGATGGGGTCTTGCTCTTGCTCAGGCTGGTCTTGAACTCCTGAGCTCAAACAATCCGCCCGCCTTGGCCTTCCAGAGTGCTAGGATTACAGGCGTGAGCCACCTGCCTGGCCTACTCCTCCCCATTTTGTTTGTGGCTGCCACCTGCACGGGGTCAGTAGTGTCTCCTATGATAAAGTGAATATCCTCTCTAAGCTCCCTTTACATACATTAAGATACATACTCTCCCACTCTTATAGCAGCAGTGAGAACTCTGATAACTGTAAACAAAAATTACATTTTATTTTGCTGGCTAACGAGAACTTTGGCTGGCTTTTTAGATGAATTTTTCAGCCTGAGGCATAAACACACAAATGTTTTGGGGAGTGCTTATACATCAAAATCACTGCTTTGGGTCTAAAACTAGTATCTCCACATATTCTCAACATCTCTTGTAACTCAACTGAAAAGAGAATGATACAGGAAGAATTGTAGAAAGGCGTATCATGAGGCATTCTTATAGAGCCTTATTTACTAGAATTTTAAGTCAAAATTTTAAGTCAAAATTCTATGCAAACAAATTGTCTTTTTTATAAAAAGATTTCTTAGGCCCAGACAATACCCTGTTACTTTATGCAGTGGAGTCCAACCATACTCAAAGATGATATAAGGATTTAGACTGGAGGATTCTATTTTTATGATGATTAACTCTAAGGAATTTCTTCTTAATCTCATAATTACTCACTAGAAAGTAGTCATAGCAAGGTCGTTCTTGCATGAAAAAAGAAAATGGGATGAGGTCTCCCTAATTTGAACCATTCTTAATACATGCAAAGCTAATATGAAAGTACTAAAGAATGCACAAAAAAGTGCCTCACACAGTACCTGGCATAGCTTGATGGTTATATTAGCAATGATAGTGGTGATAGTGGTGGTTGTGATGGTAATTATTGAAGTCAAATATCTCAGAGGAGATAAAAAAAATAAAATATTGCCTAATTTGGAGATTTGGGTTTGGTAGGGAAGAAAGTATAATGCCAATTGTTATAACCATCTTTCAATAAACTGAATTTAAAAATAATAAAACGATTGCTTGAATTCAGGTTTCAGTGTAAGTGGATAGATATCATTCCACACTGATTTTTGAGCTCCCTAGAATTTGTAGTACTATAAACTGAGTTATTAATATGTTAGTAGAAATCATAGTTATCTATATTGCATACTGCAAAGAAAGTAAATACAAGTAAGTATGGTTTAAATAGAGGACATCAGATTTAGCTATGAATTTTGTTTTAGGGTATAAAGATGCAATATATTACATATCAAAAACTAAAAGACTGATCAGAATGACAATAAAAATCATTTAATTATGATAAAAGAGTGGCACTAAAAATTGTGGAAAAGTATAGAAAAATAGTGCCACAGAGTTTTAAATAAATGACATGCAGAGGAACAAACAAGGCATAGGATGTTCTTATTTATGTTATTTTTGACACTTGCCTTATTCCAACTTTACTGAGGTTACAATTTACATTCAATAAAAGACAACTGTGTTAAACATACAATTTGATAAAATGTAACAACTGTATTTGCCAATGTATCCACCATCACAATCAAGATAAAGATCATTAGCTTCACCCAAAAAGGTCTCCTGTGACTCTCTCGCTGTCATCTGAACACACTACCCTTCCCAAGAAGCCAGTGATCTGCTTTGTCATTAAATACTAAATTTGCCTTTCCTGGAATTTCATATAAATAGAATCATACAGTGAATATTCTTTATGTCTAGCTTATTTTTTCAACATTTTGTTTTTCAAATTCAGTTTCTTGTTGCATGAGTCAGTCGTTTGTTCCTTTTTATTGCTGAGTAGTATTCCAAAACATGGCTACACTACAATTTGTCCATTCATTGGTGATAGACATTTGTATTGTTTCCAATATTTGCCTAATATGAATAAAGCTGCTATGAATGTCGATGCACAATTAAAGGACATGGGTCTGCATTTTCCTTAAGTAAATGGATTAGTGTAATTCTATTTCAGGACTCACTATTATATTCAGTTGGTCTATTTGTTGTCTGTCCATATGCGACACCATACTGTTTTGATTACTATAGCTTTATAGTAAGCCCTAACATCAGTTCTTCAACTTTGTTCCTTTAAAAAATTGTTTTGGCTATTATATGCCTGTGCATATTCTTCTACATCTGCAAAACAGTTTATTAATCCTCCTCCCACTCTACAGGAACAAAATTAAAAAGCCTGATGAGATTTTGAATGCATTGGATATATAGATCAATTTGTAAGAATTGACTTCAACAATATTGAGGCTTCTAATACATAAATATGATATATCTTTCCATCCATTTAGTTCTTCAACTTCTTTACCTTTTGTGACTTTCTGTGTACATCTTTTGTTAAATTTATCCCTAAGTATTCCATACTTTTGAATGTTGTTATAAATGATCCATTTAAATTTATTTTCTCGTTTTTGATTGCTAGTATACAGACGTACAATGAAATTTTATATGTTGAGCTTATATCCGGCCATCTTATAAGTGATAGTAGCTAATTGAGACATTCTTCAAGATTTTCTACATATGTGATCATCTTGTCTGCTTACTTATCTGCTTTCCACTTATTTTTCTTGTTTGATTATACTGAGTAGGCCTCCAGAGAAAATATTAAATTGATGTAGTGAGACTTAAATCTCTGTTTTCTTGATCTTTCTTAGATGGATATAATTAAGTCTGATGATAGCTGTAGGTTTCTCATAATGTCTTTTAAAGTCTGATAAAGTTTTCTTATAATGCAATTTTACTCAAAGTTTTCATCATGAATGGTGTTGAATTTTAAAAATTCCTTTTGGGCATCTATTGTTTTCTACTTTATGCTGTTGTTATAATGAATCATTAACTGATTTTTAAATTTTAAACCAATTTTGCATTTCTGGGATAAATTCTACCTGCATATAATGTTCTATTTTTATTTATAGTTAGGTCTTTTTAATAATATATTTTGGAGAATTGTTGCTTCTAGATTTTCAATGGACATTGAGATGTAGAATGATTTTAAAATTATTTTATAAGATTTTAATACCAGGTAATACTGAGCTCATAAAACAAGCTGGGGAATGTTTCTAGTAGTTTTTATTTTATAAACAAGATTGTGTAATAGTAAACGTTTGAGAGAATCGACCAGTAAAGGCAATTGGACTTAAAGTTTTCCTTCATGAGAGGAACTTTCAATTAAAATTTTAATTTTTTAGGCCTTTGGCTTTTCTATTTACTTTCGTATCTATTCGGATAGTGAGTGTGTTATTCATGAAATTTGTCCATTTAACCTAAGTTGTATAACTTGCACTTGTATAAGTTCTATAACTTATATGTTTATAAGTATTCTGATCTAGCCCCACTCAAGACTTAACAATTTAAATCTCAGATACACAAAGGAAATTTTTTAAAAAATTGACTGAGTTTGTACCACATGGTTTTTTAGAGTACCAACAATTATATATCTTGTGCCTCTCTGAACAATGTTGTCCTAGGAATTTTTACAATAGTTTCAGTAAATAGCCCATAATTCTCCTTGTAGAGAATTTATATTTAATGCATATAATCATTTATACTCATTTTACCAATAATATAAGTAATCCTTTTTGTAAAGAAATATTTAGAACATATGTTTTTGTTAAATGTATTAAGAAACATTATTTGGAAGATCCTGAGAGAAAAGAAACTTGATTATTTCACAATATCCACACCTAAAGAACCTCTAAGCGTCACTGCTTTGAAAGTAAATTATAGGCACTAGTCATTTTTCAAAGAATCAAAAAAGAGTTGATTAATATTTTTCAAAGAGAAACTGGTCAACAGAAGAAAAATAACAGTTATTGGTGAACAGAAATATTTAGTCTTTGAAATCCTGTATTTTCTCACTGTTGAAGTAGGAAAATTTGGTTTTTTATCTTAAAGCAACACAAGTGCCTCAGAAATGAATACTTTGATATCAAAAGTCTTAAGTTTAATAAATTATCTTCGGGGTTTGCACAAGTAATTTTTTGGGAATTATTTTATTATTAATCTTTCTGTTTAAAGTGTAACATATCTCCCTATGTAGGTTACAATTTCAGTTACAGTATAGGGATTAAGCAACAGTGTTCAGTAGAGTTTTCTGTCCTTAGAAATTCGTTAATCTCTTTAAGCCTAACTTTCCTCCTCTGTAATGTGAACATGATAATTATGCCTTATTCCTGATACAATATATATAAATCAGAATCTGGCACATAGTAAACACTGAATCAATTTTAAATAATAATAATTATGATGATAGTAAGATTGCATGTTGATTCTTCACTATGTTTCTTTTTTTTTTCCTTGTTAGAGAGATTGGAAACTATTTTCCTCCAAGCCAAATTCTATTTATGGCCTGATTTGGTATGGCCTATGACACAGGAATGGTTTTCACATTTTAAGAGGGCCACTAAAAACAACAAAAACCAAAGAGGATGTTTAGGCCTGAAAAACCTAAAATATTTACTATCTGGCCCTTGAGATGAAAGATGATATGGCTCATCATCGGGAGATAAACTTAATTACCTCCACATTGTCTACCTGAAAAGAAAAAAAGAAAATAAAACAATTCAATAATCAGATAATAATCTCAGGTTTGATTAATTGATTATCTTAGGTTAAATAAATGGAAAAAAGTTGAGAGAAGAGAATCAATTTAAGGGCCATTTTTTAAAAACAATATGGATAAAATTTGCTGTTTACATATAGTAGGCCCTGCTTTAACAAAGTTTTATAAGATTTTAAGCTAAATCATGTAAAGCATAATAAATAATAGATTATTTCACAAATGGTCACAGATGGTCAATTTGATTGAACAGAATTTGAACACAACCAGAAGAAAATTACTGGAATCCATTTTGACAATTAATTGAAGTGATTGATTTTACAGTTATTTGTAATGGCTAAAATAGTATCTCCTCATTTCTGCTACTTTAGTTTTTTTTTTAGGAAATACTAAGGTTTAAAGACTCTATTTACATAACTAAGAATATTATTTAAACTTAGGCAGAATTCTAAGATGGCCCCCAAGATTCCCAGTAGCTGGTGCACATACACCACCTCTCAGTCATTCAAACTCCTACATAGGTATTGCTATGAAGACATTTTCATTTGTAATTAAGGTCCTAAATCAGTTGAAAGTTTAATATAGAGATTATCCAGTGGATCTGAGTTAGTCACCTAAGGCCAAAATCAGGGAAGTCAGAGGTTCAATGTGAGAGGGAGTCTACAAGAGAAATTCTCTATAGACTTTGAAATTGTGGGGGTGGGGGAAGATCATGTGGTAAGGAATGTGGGTGTTAATTAGGAGCTAAAGGCAGCTCCTGCTGACAGTTTGGGAGGAAAAAAAAAAAATTTCAGTCCTATGACCACAAAGAACTAAATTCTGCCAAAATTCTGAGTGATGTTGGAAGCAGATTCTTGCCGAGAGCTTCTTGCTTTCAACTCAGATCATAAAACAATTTCATTTTAGGCTGTGAGTCCATGAGCAGAGAACCCAGACGTACTGTGCCTGGACTCTTGACCTGCAGAACTGTGAGCTAATAGGTATCATTTGAGCTGCTGAAGTTAAGTGTTATTCAGCAATAAAAAAAAAACTAAAACAAACTGACATTCTGTAAATGTTAAATTTCTCTTACTTTGGAACTTTTATCATTTAGAAGTTTTTAAGTTTGTCAATTATATTTACATTGTACTAGGTCAACAGAGACAGTATGATTGAATAGCAATCATGGTACCCTTAAAATAAAGTACATCATTCTTAATAGATTTCAGAGTTTCTCAAGCAGAGGAATAGTAGACACACCTATGATTTCATAACTCTTTCCCTATTATATTGTCTGTCTTTCAATTTCACAGTAATAATAGACTATTGTAAAACTTTTAAAAATAAGGCAATAGGTAAAGTTAATCAAAATTCTTGCAGCAGATGTTCATCTTATTTTATAAACTTGCATCATGTTTTCATCCCCCAAAAAACATTACAGCTTGTTTTCAATATTTCTAATACTTTCTGTCTTGAATCTTAGACCAAGAGAGGACCTCACCTAGTTATCATGATGTCTGTTTCAGACACCAGAAAAATAAAGACGATAATAATTTTGAGTTATTACTATCAAGTAGATTATGTTCAATATTGTGAGATTTGAATTTTTTCAAGGATTTATAAATATAACTTTTCCTGAAGGCAAATGTATTATATGGGAGAGATAAAAATTACTACAGTGCTGTTGTGAAAAATATTTGCCTCAAAGTATGTCTCTTGAGCTCCAAAAAGTATTTTGTCCAATACACTATGTGGAATTGACGGGACTGGGTGAAAGGAAAATACTAAGAGTGTGATGCACTCCACTAAGTTTTCTGGAAATATCTTTTTCTCCTTTGTGCAAAGCCCTTCGTCAGCATTACCTTTTCAAATTTATGACCATGCTATTGGAGTAATCTCCATATTACAGACGGTAAATTGCAGTTTGTGAAATTAAGTAACTTGTCTAAGATCACGTGGCCAGTGAGAGGCTGTGACTGGATCTCAACCAGGCCTACTGATCTCCTTTGCTTAATTCCTGCCCCGTATTCCCTCCATGTCTGAATATGAGAAACTGCATGCCTTCAAGTTAAATCAAGTTACTTCATAAGTATTGATACCTAAAACATTTGAAAAAAATGTTATATATACTAGGTCTTCAATTTTAAATTTAATTTGATGTCGAATTGGCAATTTTAAAAATCAACTTTTTAAAATTATATAACCATCTAACTTTTGACAAAGCAAACAAAATCATACACTGGGGAAAAGAATCCTTATTCAGTAAATGGTGCTGGGAAAACTGGATAGCCATATGTAGAAGACTGAAACAGGATCCACACCTTTTACCTTTCACAAAAATCAACTCATGATGGATAAGAGACTGAAACTTAAGGTGTGAAACTATAAGAATTCTAGAATAAAATGTAGGAAAAACCCTGATAGACATTGGCCTAGGCAAAGAATTTATGAAGAAGACACCAAAGGCAATCACAGCAATAAGAAAAATTAATAAATAAGACCTGATCAAGTTAAAAAGCTTCCGCACAGCCAAGGAAACTATCACAAGAGCAAACAGACAACCTACAGAATGGGAGAAAATATTCACATGTTACACATCCAATAAAGGGCTAATAACCAAAATCTATATAGAATTCAGGAAAATAAGCAAAAAAATATCAAACAACCCTATCAAAAAGTGGTCAAAGGACATGAACAGAAACTTTTCAAAGGAAGATAGACTAATGGCCAACAAACATATGAAAAAATGCTCAACATCTCTAACCATCAGAGAAATGCAAATCAAAACCACAATGAGATATCATGTATCTCCAGTAAGAATGGCATTTATCAAAAAGTCCCAAAACAATAAATGTTGGCGTGGATGTGGAGAGATAGGAACACTCATACACTGCTGATGGAAATGCAAACTGGTGCAACCTCTGTGGAAAGTAATATGGAGATACTTCAAAGAGCTACAAGTAGAATTACCTTTTGATCCAGCAATCCCATTACTGGACATCTACCAAAAGGACAAAAGACATTCTGTAAAAAAGACATCTGTGCTAGAATGTTTATAGCAGCACAATTCACAATTCCAAAGATATGGAAACAACCCAAGTACCCATACGTGAGTGACTTAATAAAATGTGGTATATGTATACCATGGAATTCTGATCAGCCACAAAAAACAGTAGTGATACAGCACCTCTTGTATTATCCTGGACAGAGCTGGAACCCGTTCTACTAAGTGAAGTATTACAAGAATGAAAAAACAAGCACCACATGTACTCACCATCAAATTGGTATTAACTGACCAACACTTAAATGCACATATAGTAATAACATTCATCAGGTGTTGGGAAGGTGGGACGTGGGGAGGAGGGGATGAGTATATACACACCTAATGGGTGCAGTGCACACCGTCTGGGGGATGAACACACTTGAAGCTCTGACTTGGGTGGGGCAAAGGCAATATATGTAACCTAAACATTTGTACCCCCATAATATGCTGAAATAAAAAAAAATTAAGACAATTTCAAAAATTAAAAAAATTAAAAAAAATTATATGTAATAGAATCAGTCTTTCACTGTGCTACTTATTTTCCTAGTTATCTTTTAGTTATTGATTATTAGCTTCATTTAGCTGCAGTCAGAGAACATATACTGAGTGATTGCAATCCTACGAAATTTGGTGAAGCTTAATTATGATGTCAAAAAATGCTACATGTGCAATGTTGCATGCTGCTCTATGAAATGCTCCATGGAAAGAATTTGTATTCTGTCATTTTTGTGATAGATATGCATGGAAAATAATGTCAAATAGGTTATTTGTTAATTGTGATATTAAACTTTCTGAATCCTGTTTTCTACTTGATTTTTCAAATATTGAGAGTGTCCCACGCTGTAGATTTGTCTATTTATCCTTCTAATTGTGGCGAGTGTTTCTTTCTTATAGTATGAATCTATGTAATGGGATGCATATAGATTGAGAATTGTTGTATCATCTTGGAAGACCATTTTATCATTATGAAAGATCCTCTTTATCTCTTAAAAAATGTCTTACCTTAAGGTCCACTTTGTGTGATATCTTTATAGCTACATCAACTTTCATTAATTAGGTTGATGTTATTCATATTTTCTCATCCTTTTGTTTTAAACCTTTCTGTGTCCTCATATTTAAAATCTACCTCTTGTGAGCAACTTTTATTTGGGTTTTATGTTTCATCCAGCCATACAATCTTATAGTTCTAAAGAGACTATTTAGTCAAATTGGACCTAGGATAATTACTAAAACACCTGGGCTATAACAACCTTTTTCTTATTTGTTTTCTATTTCGCATACATGATATTATTTGCTTTCCATTAGAATGAATGGATGAATAAATTACTTCTTATTTTCTTTCTTGCCTTCTTTTGAATTAATCAACAATTTTTATCCTGTTTTTCCATTATTGAATTGTTAGTTATCTAAAGATTATAATGACTCCTTGACTTATTAAAATTTAATGCAAATTTTATGTTTATCTTCTCCCTCAATAATGCAATAAAATCAGGACTTTTTAATTGCATTTACATCATACCCACCTTTATTTTTACTTTTTGTGCATTTTGATTATACTTACATTTTAAACAGCATAAGATGCTATTATTATATGGTAGAGACAATGTTTATTTATATTTATCTACACATTTGCCCTTTCTGTTGTCCCTCATTTTATCTTGCATTTCTTTTCCTCATTGAGATTTTGATCCTTCCACCTGAAGAACTCCACCTTACATCTTTTATTATGTTCTGTTTGCCCATTAATCCTTCAGTTTTTATTTGCTAAAAATGTCTTTATTTTATCTTGATTTTTGAAAGTTATTTTCATTTCATAGAGAATTCTATGTTGGGAGCTATTTTTTTTCTGAGTTTTAAATTAGGATTCCATTGTTTCCATGTCTCATTATTTCTTTTGCATAGTGATCAGTAGGTCTTACTATCACTGCCTTGAAACTACTGTGCCCTTTTCACCCTCTGACTGCCATGTAGAATTCTTTTTATTTGTTACTGGTTTATGATAATGAATGCCATTAATGTTGTTTGAAAACTTATTATGTACCACACCGTAAATTGGACCTTTTACCCATGTTGCATGTGTATAAATATCTAGAACATATAGAATTATTAATAATAGTTCATTCATGTTTTTGCCAAATACAGTTTTACAGTATTTAAAATTTAGATATACTAAAACAATTTCAGCATAAATAGTCTTAAATATTCCACAAGCCAATATTATAAAAAAAATTCTTATGGGATATTAATCAGTGTCTATGTTTGCTTTAACATATACAGAAACATATATATTTTTGTACATACATGTATATATATATATTTTTATATATTCTCAGGACTATCTTCCAAAGAGAGTAAAATCATTACAAATTTGTATTCCTAAGACATTGCTATTCCGTGCAGGAAAAATGATCTTTATACAAAGCCATCTTGTATAGTGACTTTTCTATTCTGTTCTCTTTTTTATACGAGCAGTTTATACTGAGATACTAAGATAATATTGTACATTTCAGAACC
Organism: Propithecus perrieri; assembly: GCA_963574695.1. Classification (NCBI taxonomy): domain Eukaryota; kingdom Metazoa; phylum Chordata; class Mammalia; order Primates; family Indriidae; genus Propithecus; species Propithecus perrieri. Next base: position 1,925 of record CAUYRB010065695.1, on the reverse strand, counting down.
TGTTAATGGAAAGAATTGTATGTCGTAAACCCCATGCTCCCATCACAGTGTCTTGTCTGCAGTAGGAGCTTGAAAAATATCTGTTGAATGAACAAATGATTATATGGTTGAAGCTTTGAATCTAGATTACCATTTCTTCTTTTAAATTACTTCTTTATTTGGTTGCCATATTAGTTTTACAGTTATTAACAACCATTTCCCTTCACTATAAACTTCCCCAAGTATAATGATTTTACAAGGTACAGCTTGAATGAGGTACTGGTTGGCATATGGTCTTGTCTCCAGAAAGTGTCAGAGAATGCAGATTATATGGGAGAGAGTGAACACTCCATTGAGATCAAAGTTACCAAATTCTCCAAGGTCAAGCTTTTAAAAAGCCTATTTCTTTGCCTGATAGGCGTTGCCAAATTCTGGATATAAGAATAACTTTTCATTTCATAAATTTCATAATTTTTTATAAATTTACCATGACAAATTGAGAAGAAACAAAATAAGTGAGTTTCCATTATCCCATATCCAGTGGCTGAAGAAGTATTGGCAACAGGCACAGGCTGGAAGAGACAGGAAGACAGTGAAGTCATGCTCCTTCCTCCTCCCACCTAAGAAATCTTTAGGATCTGACAGTTATTATAACCAAACATGAATAAAAATTATGAGATCAGACTGAGATGTCATCAAGGGAGTCCACCAACTAGTAAGAAGAGGGAGAGGCAACACAGCAAAGTCAATTGCAGTGGCTGAAATATTAAACCTTTTCATATTTCCAGTTCTCAGGAGATTCATTTTGTATATAGGTTTTATTTCTCTTATTAAACTTTCCAATTTGCATGATTTTTTCCAACATTGCACTGAGCAGCTGATCAATTCCCGTGTTTTAAACTTTTCCTTTTACTTCCTATTCAACCCAACTACTGCAGTGAATAAGTAATTCTCTAAGCATAAATGTGGCTATACTATAAGAGATGATGACACGGAAAAAAAATGTATTAACCCTATTAGGAACTTTAGTGAAAATGCAAATTGGTCTTCTCTTATATAAAGAGATGTTGGATACTGTTAAAGCAATTCAAATATTAAGTGATGAGCTACAAGGATTTTTTTCAAATGTGTAAATCACTAAAACAAATATTGACTATTGATTATTTCTAGGTTAATGTTATTTTTCTAATATTAAAAAGGATATCAAAATATTTTTGTAGGGTTGCAGTGTTATTCAAAGAAACAAATCATAATAGTATTGATTTGTGTGTAATTTGCAATAAATTAATCAGCTTTTTTTCTTTCATTTATACTCAAAAATTACTCAATCTTATTTGCTTTAAAGTCCCTGTCATAAATTTGTGCTAAAAATAATCTATAAGCATATTTTTCCTTTTTTTATTTCAAAATATCACAGGGGTACAAATGTTTTTGGTTACATGTATCAATTTTATTATGCTCGAATCAGGGTTGTGAGTGTTCCCATCACCCAGATAGTGTTCATTGAACCTGTTAGGTAGATTTTCACCCATCCCCTCCTTCCCCGCCCCACTTGATTTCCCCTGGGTTTTACTTCCCACTGTGCACACGTGTGGTCACTGTTTAGATCCAATTTAATAGCGAATACATGTGGTGGTTCTTTTTCCATTCTTTAGATATTTCGCTTAAGATAATAGTCTCCACTTCCATCCAAAGTATTACAAAAGGCCCCAATTCGTCCTTATTCATAGCTGAGTAGTATTCCATAGTATATATACCACATTTTGTTAAACCACTCAGGGATTGATGGGCACTTGGGTTGATTGCACATCTTTGTGATTGTGAATTATGCTGCAATAAACATTTTAGTACAACTATGTTTTTGATAAAATGACTTTTTTCCTTTGGGTAAATACCCAGTAGTGGGATTGCTCCATCTAATGGTAGGTCAATTTTTAGTTCTTTCA
>CAUYRB010065694.1:0-33079 GCA_963574695.1 Propithecus perrieri | reverse complement strand
AGCCAGTCCTGTCAACTCTATCTTCAAAGAAGTGCTTCAAATAGATGCTACATTTGTACTATCTTGAAGTCCCACTAGCAGTGTATGAGTGTTCCTATCTCTCTGCATCCATGTCAACATTTATTGTTTTGGGACTTTTTGATAAAAGCCATTCTCATGGGAGTTAAGTGATATCTCATTGTGGTTTTGATTTTCATTTCCCTGATGATTAGAGATGTTGAGCATTTTTCCATATGTTTCTTGGCCATTAGTCTGTCTTCTTTTGAAACCTCTGTGGAAAGTAACATGGAGATACTTCAAAGAACTAAAAGTAGAACTACCATTTGATCTAGCAACACCGTTTCTGGGCATCCACTCAAAGGGAAAAAAAAAGACATTCTATAAAAAAGACATTTGCACTCAAATGTTTATAGCAGCACAACTCACAATTGCAAAGATGTGGAAACAACCCAAATGCCCATCAATACATGAGTGGATAAATAAAATGTGGTATATGTATACCATGGAGTACTACTCAGCCACAAAAAACAATGGTAATCTAGCACCTCTTGTATTATGCTGGATAGAGCTGGAGCCCATTATACTAAGTGAAGTATCACAAGAATGGAAAAACAAACACCACATGTACTCACCGTTAAATTGATACTAATTGATCAACACTTGTGTGCACATATAGTAGTAACATTCATCAGCATTCATCATTCCTCTTTATCCCTGGTAATATTACTTCTTTTAAAGTCTAATTTCTCTGATATTAATTTAGCCATGTTGGATTTCTTATGTTTAGTTGTCAAATGATACATCTTTTTTCTATTCATTTATTTTCACCTTTGGCTTTATATTTAAAGTAAGATTTTCTAGTAGTGTGTAGTTTGTTTTTATCTTTTCATTCAAACTGACAATCACAGCCTGTTCTTTGATGTATTTAGACCATTTATATTTAATGGATATATTGATATATTGCATCAAAATCTATCATCTTGTTCTTCTTTTTCTATTTGTTCTGTCTACTCTTTGCTTTCTTTATTCTTTCCCAAATTCTTTTGGATTAGTTAAGCTTTTTAATGATTTCATGTTATCTGTAGTATTAGCTAATTATCCATGTATCTTTTTATTGTTTCATTGATAGTTCTAGGTATTATATACCTTTAATTTATCACATTCTACCTTCAAGTAATATTGTACTTCAAGTTCACTTTTGCCTTCCAATCATTTGTGCTAATGTTTTCATACATTTTTCCTATACATGTGCTACAAACTCTCAATATATGGTTATTAATTTGGCTTTAAATAGTCTATTATCTGTGAAAGAACTTTAAATTTTTGAAAAATTACTTTTAAATTTACTGACATATTTACCATTTCTGAAGTGCTTTATTCCATCGTTTAGATCCAAAGTTATGTATGATGTCATTTTCACTTTCTTGAAGAGCTCCTTTTAACAACTCTTGCAAAGAACCACAAAAGATGTTCTTCAAGATACAGTTAAACTGTCAAAAGTCAAAGACAAAAAAACAATTCTAAAAACAGTAAGAGAAAAACATCAAGTCACATATAAGGGAATCTCTATCAGACTAACAATGAATTTCTCAGCAGAAACCTATACACTAGGAGAGAATAGGATGATACATTCAAAGTGCTGAAAGAAAAAAATAAAACTTCCTTTCAAGAATACTATATCCCAGAAAATTAACATTCATAAATGAAGGAGAAATAAAGTCTTTCCTAGATAAGCAAAAACTGAGGGAATTAATCATTACTAGATCAGCGTCACAAGAAATGCTTAAGGGAGTCCTATATCTGAAAGTGAAAGCACAATATCTAACATCATGAAAACACATGAAAGTATAAAACTCAATGGTGGAGCAGATACATAATGAAAAAGAGAAAGGAGTTAAACATTACTACTACAGAAAACCACCAAACCATGATGATAAACAATAAGAGAGAAAGAAAGAAACATATGATGTACAAAGTAACTAGAAAACAATTAACACAATGACAGGAATAAGTCCTTACCTATCAATAATAAGCTTGAATGTATACAGATTAAATTCTCCACTTAAAAGATATAGATTGGCTGAATGGATAAAAAAAATTAAAAAACATGACCCAACCACATGCTGCCTACAAGAAACTCACTTAACCTGCAAAGATGCATATAGACTGAAAGTGAAGGGATGGAAAAAAATATTCCACACAAATTGAAACTGGAGTAGCTATATTTATATCTGGTAAAACAGATTTTAAGTCAAAAATTTTAAAAAGAAATAAGGTAATTATATAATGAGGAAGGGAACAATTCAGCAAGAGAATATAACAATTCTAAATATATATATGCACCAAATTGGAGCACACAGATATGTAAAGCAAATATTATTAGATTTAAAGGACAAGATAAACTCTAATACAAGTTGAAAAATTCAACATTCCACTCTCAACATTGAACGAATGATCTAGACAGAATATCAACAAAGAAACACTGGGTTTAATCTGCATTTTAGACAAAATAGACATTTATAGAAGATTTTATTCAACATCTGCAGAACACATATTCTTCTCATTAGTACATGGAAAATTCTCCAGGACAGACCATATGTTAGGACACAAAACAAATATCAATAAATTTTTAAAAATCGAAATCTTATCAAGTGTCTTCTCAGACTACAATGGAATAAAACCAGAAATCAATAACAAGAGAAACCTCAGAAACTATACAAGTTCATAAAAATTAAGTAATTTGTTCCTGAATGATCCTTAAGTCAATGAAGAAATCAAGAAGGAAATTAAAAAAAATTCTTGAAACAAATGAAAATGGAAACACAGCATACCAAAACCTATGAGATATAGCAAAAGCAGTGCTAAGAGCGAAATTTATAGCAATAAATACCTACATCAAGAAAGTATAAAGATTTCAAATGAACAAGCTAATGGTGCAGCTCAAGGAACTAAAAAAGCAATAACAAACCAAACCCAAAATTAGTAGAAGGAAAGAAATAATAAATATCAGTGCAGAACCAAATGAAATAGCCACTAAAAAATAATAGAAAGGATCGACGAAATGAGAAGTTGGTTTTCTGAAAGGATGAACAAAATCATAAACCACTAGCTAAGTAACCAAGAAAAAAAAAAGAGAGAGAGGAGCCTCAAATAAATGAAATCAGAAACAAAAAATCAGACATTATAACTGATACCACAGATACAAAGGATGATTAGTGACTACCATGAAATTATATGCTAACAAATTGGAAAACCTAGAGGAAATGTATAAATTCCTGTACATATATAACCTACCAAGATTGAACCAGGAAAAAATAGAAAACCTGAACAGACCACTAATGTATAAAAACATTCAATCAGTAATAAAAGCTCTCCAAACAAACAGAAGCCCAGGACCAGATGACTTTACTACTGTATTCAACCAAACTTACAAAGAACTAACATCAATTCTTCTCAAACTATTCCAAGAAATTGAAGAGAAGGGACTTCTTCCTAACTCATTTGCAAGGCCAACATTGCCCTGTTGCCAAAACCAGACAAGGACACAACAACAACAAAAAAATAAAACTACAGGCCAACATCCTTGATAAATACACAGATGTAAAAATGCTCAACAAAATACTAACAAATTGAATCCAACAACATATCCAAAAGATAATACACTATGATTAAGTGAGATTTATCTGAGGGATGCAAGGATGGTTCAACATAAGCAAATCAATAAATGTGATAAATCACATAAATAGAATCAAGGACAAAAACTATATGATCATCTCAATTGATGCAGAAAAGCATTTGATAAAATTAAGCATCGCTTCATGATTAAAAACTCTCAACAAATTTGGTATAAAAGGAACAAACATCAACATCATTAAGGCCATATATGATAAAGCCTCATCTAACATCATACTGAGTAGGTAAAAGCTGAAAGCGTTTCTTTTAAGAACTGAAGTAAGATAAGGGTGCTGACTTTCAGTACTCTTATTCAACATTGTATTGGAATTCCTAACCAGAGCAATCAGGCAAGAGAAAGAAATAAAAGGCATCCAAATTGGAAAAGAGGAAGTCAAATTGTTCCTCTGCAGATGACATGATCTTCTATGTATAAAAACCTAAAGACTCTACTAAAAAGTTCTTATAACTGATAAGTAAATTCAGTAAAACTGCAGAATACAAAATCGACATATAACAATTAGTATCATTTTTATACACCAATAATGAATGAACTGAAAAAGAAATCAAGAAAACAATTCCACTTACAATAATCCCCCCAGATAGTAAAATACCTAGGAATAAAGACCTCTACAAGAAAAACTACAAAATACTGACGAAAGTAATTGAGTAATTGAAGAGGTTGCAAACAAATGGAAAGGCATCCCATGCTTTTTGGATCAGAAGAATTAATATTGCTAAAATGACCATATTGTCCACAGCAATCTACAGATTCAATGCAATCCCTATCAAAATACTAATGAAATTCTTCACAGAAATAGAAAAAGCAATCCTAAAATTTGTATGGAATCACAAAAGACCCTGAATAACCAAAGCAATACTGAGCGAAAAGTTGGAGGCAACACATTACCTTTAAATTATATTACAAGCCTGTAGTGACCAAAACTGCGTGATACTGGTATAAAAATAGATACATATATTAAAGGAACAGAATTGAAAACTCAAAAATAAAGCCACATATTTACAGCCTACTCATCTTTGACAAAGCTGACAAAAACATACATTGGGAAAAGGAAGCCCTATTCAATAAATGGTGCTGGGAAAACTGGATTGCCATATGCAGAAGAATGAAACAGGATCCCTATTCCACTATATACAAAAATCAACTCGAGATGAATTAAAGATTAAATGTATGACATGAAACTGTAAAAATACTAGGGAAAAAAGTAGGGAAAACTCTCATGGGCATTGATCTAGGCAAAGAATATATGACTAAGACTTGAAAAGCACAAGTAACAAAAACAAAAATAGACAATTTTGACTTAATTAAACTAAAAAGCTTCTTCACAGCAAAGGAAACAGTAAACAGAATGAAAACACAATGTGTAAAATGGTAGAAAATATTTTCAAACTATTTATTCAACAAGGGACTAATATTCAAAATATATGAGAAACTCAAACAACTCAACAGAAAAAAACATTAAAAAGTAGGCAAAGATTCTGTATAGATATTTCTTTTAAAAAGACATAAAAATGACCAAGAGGAATATTTTTAAAATGCTCAAAATCACTAATTATCAGGGAAATGCAAATCAAAATCACAACGAGATATCATCTTATCCTAGTTACAGTGGCTATTATCAAAAAGACAGAAAATAACAAATGTTGGCAAGGATGGAGAGAAAGGGGAACTCCTATACACTGTAAATGGACATGTAAATCAGTACAGCCATTATAGAAAACAGTATGGAGATTTATCACAGAACTAAAAATAGAATTACCACACAATCCAGTAATCCCATTACTGGGTATTTTTCCAAAGGAAAGAAAATCAATATATCAAAGGGATATCTGTACCCTTGTGTTTATTGCAGCACTATTCACAAAAGCCAAGACATAGAATCAACCTATGTGTACATCAACAGATGAATGAATAAAGAAAATATGGTATATACACACAATGAAGTATTATTTATTCATAAAAAGAATGAAATTATGTCATTTGCAGCAACATGGATGGAATGGGAGGTTATTATGTTAAATCAAATCAGCTAGGCCAGAAAGACAAATATTGCATGTTCTCTCTCATATGTGGGAGCTAAAAAAGTTGATCTCATAGAGATAGAGAGTAGAATAATGGTTACCAGAGGCTGAGAAGGATGAGGATGGAGGTGATGAAGAGAAGTTGCTTACTGAATAGAAAAATAGAAGGAATAAATTCTAGCATTTGATAACACGGTAGGGTGACTATAGTTAACAACAATTTTTTGTATATTTCAAAATAGCTGTTAAGAGAAGAGTAGGAATATTCACAGCACAAAGAAATGATAAATGTTTGAGGTGATAAATATCCTAAATACCCTGATTTGATCATAACATGTTGCATGCATTATCAAAATATCATGTGTACTCCATAGATACATACAATTATTACCTATCAGTGAGAATAGATACATTTTAAAAATCTCCTCTAATAATTATTTTCGGTAAAATAACTATTCCATGAAGATGTGCTATGTTTAGCAGAATGTCATGCAGACATTCTGCATGTTTGCGTCCCTGGGCATATGTCCAAAATTGTTTTGAAATCATGGAAAATATGGGATAAAATATAAACTCAACTTGCCAATCAAAATGCATCATAGTCTGGCTGCTGCCTACCACATTAGCTTCACTCCCACCTCTGCCCTACTTGCATCCCATATTGTAGACATATTGAAGTACTTGCTATTCTTTAAATCATCTGCCCCATTTCATACCTCTGTAACTTTACATATACTTTCTCCTTTGCCTGAAATGCTCTTACTTTTTGTCCATCTGGTCAAATCTTATTCATCTCTCAAGTCTCATATCAAAGTATTCCTCCTTATGAAAAAGTCCCTCATTATCCCAGGCGGAAATAATTCCTTCTCTACTCCCATTTTCTTGTACCAAGTCCACATTGTGCCAATTATCTCACTGTATTTTCATAACCATTATTTGTTTGTAAAATATATTTTCCATCATTATTATCTGTCACTATCAGCTAGCATGGTACAAATTTACTAATCTATAAATATTTGCTGAATAAAGTATTTGGGGTATGGTCATTTAAAAGACACAGGAAAATACCCCTTAAACACTCCATTTCTAAGATTATATTTGATACTACCTTAAGGAGACAAGGACTGGGTTTATAGAACTTTACAAAGAACGGATGTGAAAATTCTCAGACCTATCCTGTGAGCCCTCCTGGAGTCCCCGAGGCTCTGTGACTACTTGTCCCCATTGACCTTTGTCTTCTCTGAACTGTGAACATATAAACCTCTAAAAGAGCCTTCAAAAGCCCAATATTCTATTGAGAAAAACCTGGCGGTCATGGGGTGTGATAATAAATCCTCAAAAGCTGCATCTTTACCTATTAATAAAATAAAACTCTTTTTTGTAGGTTGGAAAAATGGGGACAGCTAGCTATTTCAAATGTTACATAAAAATTCAACAACAATGGATTTTACTCATCTGCTACATGGTCTGCTGTTTTTACTCTGTTGAAAGATATCAGAAGATGAAGCAGACCCTGGCAAGGACAATCTACAGAAGGGCAGATATTTAAACCTGAGAAAAGCTAATGGAGAGGCAGTAAACCTGAGACACGCTAAAAATCCATGTAAATATGTAAGTGTGTGTTTGTGTGTGTGTGCACGTGCTTGTAGATAGCCATACAGTTTTTTTTTTTTCCATTTTCATGTTCTTTGGTGGCACTGCTTTTGGAATAGGACAAACCTAGCTTCGATCCATGACTCTGTCATATATTTTCCCTCTTTACCATGAGCTTAATCTCTTTAAGCTTCAATTTTCTCAACTCTAAAGATACCTTCCTTTTGCATCTGTAATATACCCACAAGGGTATACACATACACACATACATACATACATATACGCCCCCTACAACTGTATTTCAATTAATTAGAAACACACACACATGTAATTTCTTCCTTTGTCATGATCATACACCTTGGTCTAGATACTCAATGTCTAAAAAAATACAGTAAACCTGAGAGAAATAATTTAGCACTACCCAAATAAATTTAGCACATGATTTATTTACATACTAGAGTGTGCAATGCGGAATAAGGCTAGAACCCACCATTTGGTCGCTACATCTTCCCACTCCAAGAGGCCCTGAGGCATATAAGAAGAACACTAGAACCATACTTTGGAAAACATTGAATTGGTTCAATGCCTTTTATTTCTGAGAAAACAGAATCAGACAAGTGATGTTGCCCAAGGTCACACAGGACCAGCACTAGAACCAGAGACTTCTGATTTCCATAGCAATGCCGCTTCCATTGCAGACTGGAAAATCTGGTTGCAGGCAAATCTCCTGATTGGCACCTCCTATTTGTTCTTCAGATCCAGTTTCCACTCTTTTTTACCCTGTGTTGTCCTGGGAAGGGGAAGAGGAGGGTTGACCATCAAAAATATCCATCAGCTTTGGTGTCTAACTGGGTTCGGTTAGTGAGGAGCACCAGTGGGAGATGGGAGTGGGGAGGAGAATGCAGTTGGGGTGTTCCTTCCCCAGCTGCCTCCTGGTGGGATCACCAGGGATTGGCTGCATCCTTAGACTGAAGGTCATATAGCTCCTGTCCCCTCTCTCTGGGCTCTGATGACTACTCTCAGGCTTTCTTTTTCCAGACTAGGAGTTATGGATAATAGCACCCCATTGCTCCTGGCCCAGAGTATTGCGCTATCTCTTCTAGTTTCCCCTAAACTCTGCTGGTAACTTTGTAAAGAGTCTCTTTATTAAACTTTCTTCAGCTTACTCAATTTGAATCTGCCATTTATATCCTGTCAGGACCATAACCAGGGAGTTTTTAAAAAATACGGATGACTGAGGCTTTCAAAATCTCCCTGAGTGATTCCAGTTTATAGTTGGAATTGAAAATCTTTATGCTAAACCAAGGCAAGGATTTTTGTTGCTGTTAAGTCACTAGGGTACAAATGCACAAACACACATTCACTGTGAGAATGGTAGAGCCTTCATCAACGTGAGGAAATATCATGAGCTAAACTGGCTGGATTCTAGTGATCTATGGTTTTTGAAAACTACAAGTAAGGCTGACATAGAGCTTCATAAATGTGCGAACTCTTAGAATCCAGCAGCTTTGTAAACACGTTCAAAATATTTACTTTCATGCCGTTTCTTTCTTCTTCTAATACCCAAATGTCAATTTTAATGGAAGCCATATCTCCATGTATTGATTGGTTCATCTTGATTTTATTAAGGTTAGGTTGGGCTTCCCAGGAAGCTTTTCTAGTGTTTGAAACTTTTATAAAAATGTCTGTTTGAGAGGGATATGAGGTAGGCAGGGGCAAAGAAAAAAATATCATATTTTGTCTAAAGTAAAACACAGTTTGTTGCCAAGATTTCATTAATTCAATAAATAAAAATATAAGTAAGCTCCAACTTCAACAAGCTCAAGTTTCCCTCCTAGCTGTGAAACCACAGCACCCCAATGGCTTCTAAATATGTCAACACATGACCTTCACATCCCAAACTCACCAGTGTGGAGAACATGATTTATGAGGTTGTCTGACCATCCTTGAAAGAGGTTTTAAATATTTTACTCTTATAATAAATGTAGTTCCTTCATTCAGTGGTAAATGATTATGGGTTCTTAGAGAAAAGGGCTAATTTCTGGAAGAAAAAAAAAGCCTACACTTGGAAGAAATCTACAAACAGCTCTGTGGCACCTCATGGTGTGTGAGCTAATTACTGGCCCTAAGTTGCCTAGTAAACGGTCTTTGTTTGGGAAGGTTAAGTTTCATCTCTGTTCCAAAACCTCAGAGCCAGACAGGGAAGGGAAAAAATGATGGTGTATGTGGCAAGGCTGGCAGTACTGCCTGCCGGCTGGTTATTTGGAAAGGTTTTAGAAGATGTGTTATGAAGCATGGTAATGTGTGTCATTTGTCATGACTAAAGTCAAAGGATTTAGCAGGTTGAGTCTGTGGACTTGGATTTGGAAATGGAAATTACCAAATAATGTGTGAGCTTTGCATCCCACTGCTGCCTGGACTCTCATACCTTGAGCGACGCAGGAAGAGGGAGCTATTTTTTTGGACTGCCAAATGAAACCAAGTTAGAACATGGGAAATTTGGCTCACCCAGCTCTAAATTCATTTTTACACAAAAGAAAACTGAATTTTAGTTGTTGAAGAAGGTCTTTAGTTTAGGCATTATTAATGAAGAACATGAATGTACTTTGAAAAAAATAAAATAAGTCAAAATGGAGGCACCTCTTAGTCTGAGAAGGAGAAGATGACCCTAAAGGAAATGCAGTGTGCCGTGCCCTTCCCTCAAAGTCCTCTTTTTGTTCTGGTCCCTTGGAAATGTGTGTTCAAGGGGAATCGAGTGTGTACCTAACCCTTCTTGTCAAGAATCCTTAGTTCCAAGTAATGGAAACTCACTTAAACTAGTGTAAGCCGAAAAAGCAACTCTTCTTACAAGGACACAAAGACACCTCATGGAACACCATAGGCCAAAGTGAGGTCAGTCTTAGGACAGGCCAGAACCAGGAGCCAGGGAGCCATGGAAAATGAAGGCCCCTGCTCTGTTGGTCTATCTGTCTGCCTTTCTGGTCTCCTGATTTACCTTCTCACTCTATTCTACTTTTCTCATCTTGTCCTGAAGACTGACTCTGTCTCCTTAGTCAGGTCTAAGACTATAGTTAAACATTCCACAGTGATGTCTTTAATTCCCAAATTTATAGCTCCTTAATTCAGGTGATCAGCCAAGATCACAAATTAGCTAATCCTCGGAGAGTGCATCCCACATTGCAGACTCTACTCTATGCAATTCACATGTTGTATTAACTTCTTTAATCCTCCCATATAACCTATAAGATTTATCCCCATTTTACAGCTAAAACTGAGGCAGAAGAGTTAAGTGACTTACCTAAATCCACATAGCAATTGAGGAGTAGGTTTGGATTTCAAACCTAGGCAGTCTGGCTCCAGACTCTGTGCTCCTAACCACAGCTCTTCTGCTCACTGTCCCAATGTCATTCCCCAGAAGAGAGAATATAGTTGGCTTATATTCTCTTGAACAATGTTTTTTGGATTGGGTGGCTATCCCAGTGTAATCAGCTCTGCCTGGGAGGTGATGGGGCCACAACAGGACAACATGGCACAACATGAATTTGGGGGCCTGTTGCAGTGCTGGTGAGGCATTAGTTTTCAGGAATTGGGGAATAGAGATTGGACAGATATCCCGAAGTTTCCCATGCTACTCTACAAAAACCCTTATGCTCTTTGGGCCAAGTCATGGAGTAGTATAGCAATACAGGATTGAAAGTCATTAAAAGTTTTGAAGCAGAGAGGATTTTCCTGGACATAATTATTTTCATGGAGGCAACTCCATATATGAATGGTTGTTTTACTTTTCTCTAGAATTCTCTAGAGATGAGGATTTTAAATTCCCCACGCAGCTCTTCAGCCAGGTTCTTGCAGCCTGGGACTTCTTCTCCCTATCCAATCTAAATCACTCCAATGGCAGCTGAAACTGATTTCTTTGTCTTGCTTTCAGAGTAAACTGTACCACAAAAAGGAACATGTGAGATTGTTCTGAAGTAATTCTGTGCTTTGGCTGAGTGTCACACTGACTTAATTAGAAAATTTTATCAAAGGACTAATAACAAAGGCATAAAAAATTCCTGGAATCATGTGTCTGGAAAGAGTTTCATTAATTTATGTTTATATATGTATACATAAGTACATGAGTGAGGAAAGCATTCCAAATCTGAGAGAACATTGGCCCCATAACAGAAATGATGGGCAAGATAAAACTGTGAACTAAGAAATAGGCATTTTTGGTACATATTTCTGACCCTCACCCCATAAATGCCCTAACGTATGAGGCATCGGCCCATGTGGAAATTTTGATGCATTTAACACTTTCCTAATACCAAATTCCATTGAATGTATATAATATTTCTACCATGGTAAATGCAGAAATAAAATGAAAAATCAAATCTTTGTTATAAATTATCCAAAGACATTTTCAGCTCACGCTCTCCAACCCAAACTTGCCTAGTTTTTGCTGCTAATAATCATCTCAGCTTCTGTAGGCCTCAAATCTTTTAAGCAGTTCTCATCTCTCTTCTATGGAAGCCAAATGACTAGTTGGTGGTTTAACCTCACTCTCACTCTCACTCCCCCACCCCACCCAGTTCTTGGATCTACTCTTTCCCACATTATCTGAATCTTGGTTTTGGCCTCTTCCATGCCAGGCTCAACTTACAACAATAAACAGCCTCTTAGTCATCCGAGGCCTTGTTTTTCCTTCCAGAAGACAGCAGTGGATGTCAGCTCCCATAGGTAGCATTTCCATCCTGTCTCTTTCTCATGGCCTCTCATGACCTTGTAGAACCAATGGAAGCTGGAACTCCGTGGCTCTCTGTGATCTCTACAAGGTCCCCACCTTAACTAGAAAACTTCATTTCACTCCATACCTCCATGTGTGACTTCACTCCAACTGAGCTTTCTCTGCTTTCTCTTCCAGTTACTCTTGAGAATCCCATCTGCTAAGTGATACTCACCAGAGATGGTTCAAATGCATGAGTTATGAATGAACTCCCTGTTCTACATGAGGTGAGAAGTCTTCACACATAATCACACAAAATGCAAAGTACTGATTCCAGGTCCATTCCACTACACACCTTCTTGGATTAGAACCTATTTCATAGGCACTGAACCCTTGGTAAAGTGCTCTAGAGACCAAGCTAGAAGGCTTTAACCATAGAGATGGCTGCACAGGGACACACTCTAAATATTTGACATATTCATTCAACAAATACTTATTGAGCTTGTGCACCAGCCACTGAGCTAGTATTTGGGAATTTTGCGCTCTTTCTTCCAGCTCTCTGGAGGTATTTGCTGAAGACCTTGGCAGGAATAGGGGACTGAGAATGTCAAAGATATTGGGCGAGAGGCTACAGCCATGGCCTGACCATCATCTCCTGTGCACAGATGCCCCTGCTGTCATAGGAGGCCAGTGGCTTCTTTTGGATGCCTCCTTCCTTGACCCCTTTACCTCTGGCTTCTCTATCAGCCAATGTCTTTCCCCCAGCACTTGTTTCTTCTGCTCTTCTGCCTCTCACTAATGCTCAGGGCTCTCCTTGCCTCAATTCCATCTACTCACAAGAAAAGCTCATTGAACTAGCCAACTCAGAGCTCTCTCCTGGGAGGAATTTTTTTTTTTCATAAAGCTTGAAAGAGGCAACATTTAACTCATATGGATGAATTGCAACTAATTGAATTTCAGATATTTTTGCCTGGGTTGAGGATGGGAGGATTGAGCTGTGAGGTAATTTTTGGCTGAAGGAAGACTTCAAAAGGTGGTTGAAGACACCTTAAAGAGTCAACAACCTTTCTAACTACTTCCAAGGTCAGCTCCACAGGAAAGTTTTAGTGTCCTCTGAACAAAATAGAGACTGGGACTCCAATAACCTGTGTTGTCTGCGAAGTTTATTCCTCAGATTTATTTAAACCTTTACCTGATTCCAGCCTAAAGTTCTCTGCCAATGAGGGAGACACACTTTTCTGTAAGACCTAGTGGGCTTAGTATGACCATGTTGTGACTTTCATGTCACCAGACACAGTGGTATAGTGTAAGAGGGGTTCGACTGCACAGCTGGGGCCACTCTGCACGTGTGAGTGGTGGCTCTGTAAAAGACACACTCTCCAGGAATGTGTCCAAGGGCTATACTATGTAGGCAGTGATCTGGCCAGCTGTCTGGGGTGGTGGGTACAGCACACAGGATGGGGAATCAGAAGTCCTGGGCTCCCATCTCTGCTCTGCTCCTTCTGGAGCTGACGTTTCCAAGGCATTTCCCTTTTCTGTGTGTCAGGTTGCTCATCTGGGGTTGGAAGATCCCAAACTCTTTAGTTTTCCTGCAAGCTCTTAGATCCTGGGATTCCTTGGACTTTGCTCTTAATCCTGTCTTTAGGACTCTAGTTTCACCAGAAACTCTTTGTGAGGAACAAGGCCCAGCTGTGGGAGGCATCAGTAAGAAACATCAAGTCAAACTGATGGCACAGGGCCCAGGGATGAACCACGTAGAGTACACTGGGGCTCATGATTTCCAAGTTTTTAGAGGCCTGACAGGTAACATGTCATGTGTGATGCTACTAGATCTAGGATGATAGGAAATGATGCAGCTCACTATAAGCTATAGAGGGCACACCCCTCCTAAAGGCACTCAAATTCTTCTCTTTTAAGCACAGTGCCTGTCACACAGAATGACACTGTGGGTTGGATTGGACCCCCCAGAAACACATTGAGACCCAACACCATCTTCAGATTTAGAATAAAAGAGCTTTTCTGAAGACAGCCAGCGTGTCTTTCGCCAATCAAGACATTTTTCTTTTAGGTACCTCAGGTCAGTGGATTTCATTTGAATCAGATGCTTCCCATGGCATCCAAAAACAGAAAG
Source organism: Propithecus perrieri (assembly GCA_963574695.1). Lineage (NCBI taxonomy): Eukaryota > Metazoa > Chordata > Mammalia > Primates > Indriidae > Propithecus > Propithecus perrieri. Next base: position 18,935 of record CAUYRB010065694.1, on the reverse strand, counting down.
ACAAATAGAACAGAATGAGCAGGAAGGAACTTAAAAACTCGGGGCCCATCTAAATCACACCTAGGCCCGACATTGACCCCAAGTTTGGTTCTGCTGCTGAATTGAAAACTTTGCCGCCAAAATGATCCCTAACTGCCTTCCAGACTGTGTAGTCTCTGGGAGCCAAGGAGAGTCACACAGGACTGTGGCTTTCTGGATGAGAGAACAGCAGGCAAGAAAGGAGACTTCTTGCTAAGCCCCATTAACGTTTTAATAGAGCTTAAAGCAAGGGTCCTCTTTGAAAACACTTTATGCATAATTGACCAATTGTCATTAGATATAGTTACACTTCATGGCATCTTATTAGAAGGAGTTTTTTGAACCCCTCTCCCCAAGCATTCATAGTAAATTCCTAGCAGATGATGTCATAACAGGCCGTTACAATCCATAACATGTAGATACCATTAAAGCAATGTGTGTGCCTTTTTGATACTGAAACATCTAACTTTATTATGAAGTTTGCTATAAAACCTGCTCTGATGTATTTAATAATATTAAAGCGTTTATTCTTTAATATTGGAGTCACACAGCCCCTGTGAAGCCTGTTACTTCTGCCACAAATGAGAATTGCCAAATCTGTCAGTTCAACTTTTAAACACTTCCTTAAGAGATTTTTTTTCTTTCTTCTTTCCTCCTCTTCATTGCTTTTTTTTGCTACGAAAAAGCAGATGTTCTAAAGCTACACGTAACTGAAAACCAGCAATATATGCTCAAAGGCTGAAACATAATATTTACAATAAACGGATCCAGTGAGAAATGTCTCCACAATGACCCTGGTCATGAAGTAGGGAGCCGTGTGGCCGTCAGTCCTAGCTGAGCAAGTCGTCAGTCATCAGGACCCTGTGCATTGCATTCGCAGTTAGGGACTTTCCTGACATCAGCAACTCTCCTCGTGTTTGATACAAAAGGCGAAATAAATACAAAATCTATTCTTACTGCATCACATTCCATTGGCTTTACAATTGTCATATAAGGCAGTTATTCTATAATTTATGTGGATTCTATAAGTTATATGAGCAGATTTGGCTTTTTTGGGTTGGTCCTACCTTTGGTCTCTATTACTATAACAGATATTAGTTTTTTTTTTAATTTCAAAATATTAGAGGGGTACAAATGTTTTTGTTACATGGATACCTTGTATAATGCTTAAGTTGGGGCCTTTAGTGTGCCCATCACCAGAATAGTGTTCATTGTACACAATAGGTAAGTTTTTACTCCTCACCCCTTTCCACCCTCCCCCTTTCTTGGTTTCCAATATTCTTTACATCTCTTAGTGTCCATTGGTGCCTATGCTTTAGCTTCCAATTATTAGAGAGTACAGGTAATGTTTGTTTTTCCATTCCTGAGATACTTCATTTAGGATAATCGTCTCCAGTTCCATCCAAGTTGCTGCAAAAGACATTATGTCATTCTTTTTTATGGTTGAGTAGTACTCCATGGTGTGTGTGTGTGTGTGTGTGTGTGTGTGTGTATACACTCATATATATATATATATATATATATACACATATCTCACATTTTCTTTATGCACCCGTGAATTGATGGACACTTACGTTGATTCCACATATTTGCAATTGTGAATTGTGCTGCAATAAACATTCAAATGTAGGTGTCTTTTTGATAAAATGACTTCTCTTCCTTTGGATATATACCCAGCAGTGGGATTGCTGGATCAAATGGTAAGTCTACATTTATTTCCTTGAGGAATCTCCATACTGTTTTCCCCTGGGGCCGCACTAACCTGCAGTCCTATCAACAGTGTATAGCATTCTTATCTCTCTGCATCTATCTATTGTTTTTTGGCTTCTTAATAATGGCCATTCTGATAGAGGTAAGTTGGTATCTCATTGTAGTTTTAATTTGCATTTCCCTGATGATTAATGATGTTGAGCATTTTTTCTTATATTTGTGGGCCATTTGTGTATCTTCTTTTGAAAACTTTTTTTTTCATATCTTTTGAGCACTTTTTAATGGGTTTGTTTGCTTTTTCTTGCTGATTCATTTTGAATTCTTTGTAGATTCTGGATATTAGCACTTTGTTGGATGTACAGTTTGTGACTATTTTTTCCCATTCTGTAGGTTGTCTATTAACTCTGTTCATTATTTCCTTTGTTGTGCAGAAGCTTCTTAATTTAATTAAGTCTCATTTATTTATTTTTGTTGTTGTATTTGATTTCGTGGTGTTAGTCATAAATTCTTTGCCTAGGCCAATGTCTAGAAGAGTTTTTCCAATGTTTTCTTCTAGAAATTTTATGATTTCATGACTTACATTTAAGTTTTTTATCCATCTTGAATCAATTTCTCTATATAGTGAGAGATAGGAGTCCTCTTTCATTCTTCTGCATGTGGCTATCCAGTTTTCCCAGAACCATTTATTGAACAGGGCTTCTGTCCTCCACAATATGGCGTTATCTGCTTTGTTGAAGATCAGTTGTTTGTAGATAGGTGGTTTTATATTTGGGTTCTCTATTCTGTTCCATTGGTCTATGGCTCTACTTTTATGGCAATACCACGCTGTTTTGGTTACTATAGCCTTGTGGTATAATTTGAAGTTAAGGAATGTGATGCCTCCAGATTTGTTCTTTTTCCTTAAGATTGCTTTAGCTATTCCAGCTCCTTTTTGGTTCCAAATAAAATATAGAATTATTTTTTTTTTAGATTTGTGAAATATGATGTTGGTATTTTAATGGGGATTGCAATGAATCTGTAAATCAATTTTGGCAGTATGGACATTTTAATAATGTTGATTTTACCAATCCATAAGCATGGGATGTTTTTCCATTTGTTTGCATCATCTGTGATTTCTTTCTTCAGTGTTTTGTAGTTCTCTTTGTGAAGAACTTTCACCTCCTTTGTTAAGTATATTCCTAGGTATTTTATTTTCTTTGTAAGTATTATAAATGGTATTGAGTCTTCAATTTTACTCTAAGTTTGACTATTACTAGAATAGAGAAAGTCTACTGATTTGCATATGTTGATTTTGCAACTTGAGACTTTGCTGAATTTATTTATCAATTCTAGGAGTCTTTTGGTGGAATCTGTAGGGTTTTCTACATATGATACATATCATCAGCAAACAGGTATAGTTTGACCTCCTCTTTCCTGATTTGGATACCCTTTATTTCTTTCTCTTTCCTAATTGTTCTGGCTAGAACTTCCAGTACTATGTTGAATAGAAGTGGTGACAATAGGCATCCTTATCTTGTTCTGGTTCCTAGTTAGAATGCTTTCAACTTTTCCCCATTTGGTATGATTTTGGCTATGAGTTTGTCATATATGTCTTTTATAATTTTGAGGTATGTTTTTTCTATGCCTAACTTATTGAGGGATTTTTATCAAGAAAGGTTGCTGGATTTTATCAAATGCTTTTTTTGCATCTATTCAGATGATCACGTGGTCTTTGTTTTTAATTCTGTTTATGTGGTGAATGATGTTTACTGATATATGAAGCCATCCTCAAATCCCTGGGATGAAACCCACTTGATCTTGGTGAATTATGTTTTTGATGTGCTGTTGAATTTGGCTTGCTAATATTTTATTGAGGACTTTTGCATCTATGTTCATAAGTGTTATTGGCTTGGAGTTTTTTATTGTGTCCTTATTTGGCTTTGGCATCAAGGTGATACTAGCTTCATAGAATGAGTTAAGAAGGATTCCCTCCTTCTTGATATATGGAATTATTTCTGAAGAATAGGTACCAGTTCTTCTTTGTAGGTCTGGTAGAATTCAACTGTGAATCCATCTGGTTGAAGGCTTTATTTTTGTTGGTAGAGTTTTTATTACTGCTTTTATCTCTCAGCTAATTATTGGTTTAGTCAGGATTTCCATTTCTTCCTGATTCAGGCTTGGGAGGTTATGTGTTTCCAGGAGTTTACTATTTCCTTTATGTTTTCTAATTTGTGTGCATAGAGATATTCATAGTATTCATGGATGATAGTTTGTATTTCTGTAGTAGCAGTTGTAATGTCTCATTTTTCATTTCTGATTGAGCTTATTTGGGTTCTTTCTCTTCTATTTATGGTTAATCTTGCTAGATGTCTATAAATTTTGTTTATCTTTTGAAAGAACCAACTTTTTGTTTCATTTATTCCTTGCATTTTTTTTTTCCCCATTTTATTTAGTTCTTCTCTGAGCTTTGTTATTTCTTTCTTCTCCTAGCTTTGGGTTTGATTTGTTCTTCTTTTTCTAGTTCCTTGAGGCATGACATTAGGTTGTTAATTTCTGATCTTTCTGTCTTTTTGATGAGTCATTTAAGACTATGAATTTCCCTCTTAACACTGCTTTTGCTGTATCCCATAGATCTGGGATGCTTGTGTTATGATTGTCAGTTAGAAAAGTCTTTTGATTCCCATCTTAAGTTCATCATTGTCCCAAGGATTGTTCAGCAGCTGGTTGTTTAATTTCCATGAATTCGTGTAGATTAGAGAGTTCTTCTTGGAGTTGATTTTTAGTTTTATTCCACTATGAGAAGATACATGGAATGATTTAGAGTTTTCTGAATTTGGTGAGACTTATTTTGTGGGCTAACATATGATCTATTTTGGAAAATGTCCCATGTGCTGATGAGAAGAATGTATATTCTGAAGTTTTTGGATAGAATGTTCTATAAATGTCTGTTAGGTCCATTTGTTCTGGAGTCCTGTTTAAGTTCAATGTTTCTTTGTTGATCTGCTGCCTTGATGATCTGTGCAATTCTATCAGTGGAGTGTTGAAGTCCCCAGCAATTATGGTGTTGCTGTTTATTTCTTTGCTTAGATGTTGTTGTATTTTATTTAGGAATCTGAGAGCTCCTGTATTAGGTGTATATATATTTAGGATTGTTATATCTTCTTGATGAATCACTCCCTTTATCATTATATAATGACTGTCTTTGTCTTTTTTTACCATTGTTAATTTTATCTGCTATGAGACCAGCTACCCCTGCTCACTTTCAGTTTCCTTTCATGTGGAATATTTTTTCCATTTCTTTACCTTGAGTCTATGAGTATACTTGCAAGTTAGCTGGGTTTCTTGGAAATAGCAGATACTTGGGGTGTGTTTTTCCATCCATTCAGCCAGTCTGTATCTTTTAAAAGGAGTACTAAGATAGTTTACTTTCAATGTTAGTATTGATATGTTAGATATTGTTCTGTTCATCATGTTGAGTGATACCTTATTGCTTTGTTTTCTCCCTCATATTACTGTTTTATATGGTTGTGAGCTTTAATTTTTGAGTGTTTTTACATTGGTGGGTATTGATGATTCTTTCCCATGTATAGAGCATTTTTAAGCATTTCCTGTAGAGCAGGTCTAGTGGTGACAAATTCCCTCAGTGTTTGCTTGTCTGGGAAAGACTTTATTCCTCCTTCATTTATGAAACTTAGTTTTGCAGGATACAAAATTCTTGGCTGACAGTTATTCTGTTTAAGAAGACCAAAAATGGGAGCCCAGTCCCTTCTGGCTTGAAAGGTCTCTACTGCAGGATCTGCTGTTATTCTGATGGGTTTTCCTTTGTAAATAACTTCTTGCTTTCTTTTCACAACTTACAGAATTTTCTCCTTCACTTTGACTTTGGTCTGGCTAATGACTGTATGTCTTGGTGATGTCCCATTTACTATGAATCTTCCAGATGTTCAATGACCATAATATATCTAGATATTTAAACCTCTAGTAATATCAGGGAAGTTTTCCTCTATTATTCTCTCAAAGAGGTTTTCCATGCTTATTGCTTTTTCTTCTTCTCCCTCAGGGATACCTATAATTCAATATTAGTTCACTTTGCATAATCCCATATTTCTCATAATAATTGATCATTCTTCTTTTTTCTGCATTTTTTACTGACTGGATTACTTTGAAATCCTTGTCTTCAAGCTTTGAAATTCTTCCGCTTGGTCTAATCTGTTGGTAAAGCTTTCTGATATATTTTGAAATTCCCTAAATGATTCTTTTCTTTCTTTAAGTTCTATTATCTCTTTTACAATATTATCTATCTCTTTAGTGAATTTTTCATTCCTGTCCTGAATTTTTTTCTTAGTTTCTTTGAGATGGTTTTCTACCATCTCCTCAATTCCATTCATCTTACTTACCATCCATAATCTGAATTCCATGTCTATCATTTCAACAGTTTCCTTTTGGTTAGCTCTTCATTACAGGAGAGGTATTGTGATACTTTTCGGGTGTCAAGACAGCATGTTTTTCTCATGTTGCTTGAGTTTTTATGCTGGTGCTTTCTCATCCAGGGCCACTTCTCTCAGCTCAAAACAGATAGCAAATATGGTATACCTGTTCTCCTCTGCTGAGACCTCTGTTGCTTGGTGAGGAGAGATGAGATCCTTGATGGCATAGTTAGATTCTACTCCAGAAGCTTGATCAAGTAGGAGAGGGGTGGAGGCACAGAGAGCCTTTAATGCTGCTGCTCTGCTGTGTCTCACTTGTTTCCTTGTGTTTGTCACTGGGCTACTGTGGCAGGGCTGACTCCTGGCGCCAGGTGTACACAAGAGGTGAAGCTGGCCAGCAGGATGGGGCATGCGCTCAGGATGGAGGAGGTCTCCTGGGCATGGCACACATGCATGCAGGCCTGGGTAGCTGAGATGCAGGTGTGTGGGCTGGGAAGGGTCTGTGTAGGGTATGGCACAGGGCATAGCAAGTGCTCAGGATGTAACAGCCCCACAGGCCCATGAGGTGTGAGGCAGAGTAGCCCCTGGTGTGGAACATGACAGCAAATCACAACTCATACATGGGGTGGAGCAGGACTCATGGACAGAGCAGACCTGTGGGGCAGGTCACCTACTTGGGATGGAACAGGTCTGCAGGGCACAGCACTCATGCACATGGGCAGGGCAGGGAGCATGCAGTGTAGCACCAAGGGTGCCTGTGCAGGATGGTGTGAGTCTGTGGCATGCAGACTGCCCAGATGCAAAGGCCATGACTGTGCTGGCTTTCATCCTGCTTCAGGCCTTTTGGGCAACAGTGGTGGCAACAGTGGTCCAGCTATCCCATCAGTGGGCAGTGGGCACTGAGGGCTATAGGCACATGCTCCTGGGTCCTACAGGAAGTGCAGTTGAGCAGGATCACCCAGGCCAGAGCAGCAGGTGCCAGGACCTTGGTCTCCTGTTCTGCCCAGAGCCCCCAGCGGCAGTGGTAGTGGGGGTGCACAGCACCTGCCCATGGGGCACATGCCAGCGCTGGGATTCCCTAATCCCACCCCACCTGGAAGGGACAAGGGAGAGGCTGCAGTCACAGATCTGACCACGGGGCAAAAGTAGCGTTCTGGGGTTGTGATGTTACACTGGTGCCAGCCGCAGTGCCCAGGCCTTGAAGCCAGCTGTCCCTTCTCTCTGGAGAGACACAGCTGCTCAGCTTCTGGCCAGGTCTCTGTATCAGTCTGGAGGCCTGCTGAGGTGGCTAGGTCCTCCTGCTGCTCTGGTTCCAGCATCCCCATGGGAAGCGTGGAGCCCAGGATTCTCTCCTCTGTGCCTTTCCCACATGTGGGTGCCTTCCCTGACTACCTGTAATCTTACTGAGAAGGGGCATTCCACTTGTATCTTCTTCACTTCACCCCAACCTCCTTTCTGTGGAATCCCAGTGCTCTCGCTCAGACGATCAATCCAACAGTGGGTATCTGTTCACCGCTTTTGATCCTCTCTGTGACAGCAGCGTTGTGCAGGCTGCTTCTAGTCCCCCATCTTGGCCTCCCTTCTATAGCAAACATCAAATTTCCTAAAAAGTCCTTTAGGCAGAAATCACTGTCATAAATATGTATTTCTACTTCCTAATAAGATCTGTAGATATTTATGTCCAGACCAATGCCAAAAAACTAGTCTTCCCCAGAAGAAGCCATAAAATTCAGACTATGGAAAGGACTTGACTAAGTGGGGTAGCAAATCGCTAACCTTGAGCTTCCGGGGAATGTGTGTATGTTGGGAAGAATTTAGAGCTCCCCCCAAGACCCTGCGGTCCATACATGTCCTTTATATTTATCAGTTACACATTGATTTGATATAACAAGATCCTCTTTTAAAATGCGAGCATTCCTTAGAACAGTTAATTCCATGGATTATTCATTTTTGGCATCCTTTTCTTCACTTTAGTAACTTTTAGAAGATTCTCTTCAATTCAACTACCGTATGTTTTAATGTGAACCTATTAGGTGTAAAGTAGAGGACTATATGTTCATTTGGAGGTTATAAAAACACTTCTTTTCCTCTTCCCCTGACAGCTCCCCAGAGGAGAGGCTGTAGGTTCCCAGTAAGTAGTTTCTTCAAGTACTCAAAGTAACAGACTCCATCCTGCTCCTCCTTGCCCTCCAGAACCCTTTGGGTCTTTCTTACTGTTCCTACGGCCTGTACTCAGGGAGACATGTGAGTGTCTACTTTTTTCCCCAAGTCTGCCTTCCTGTCTGGAATCTCAGTCTCATGGCTCCACAAACCACAGCCACAGGCCAGCCCTGCTTCCTCTCCCTTTTCTAGAACCTTCCCTGGACCAGAACTCTAGGCTCCCATTTTCCAAGAGGAACATTCAGATGGCAAAGACTTTATCTCTGTAGCTCCCGCACTGCACAGCCTGTAGGTTATTGCTGGGAGGAGCACTTACTCCTTCCCCACTCTAGTAAATCCAGGGGGTAGAATTCCTCATAACCAAACTTCTGTGCTTTTCTTCCACCCCGCTTGCACTCATCACCACCCCAGCACCCACCTTCTGACAAGTGGTGAGTTTGCTGATCAAGAGCTTGGAGGAAGAAGTGGGCACGCTTGGCTCAGGCCCGTCCTCTCCTTTCTCCTTATCCACCTGTCAGCAGAAGTATGTGTCTGTCTGTTTATGGGCCATGGGAAAGGGACCACCTCTGGAGGTGAGGCCTGTGGTTTAGTGGGAGAGGTCAGATGCAGCACAGCAAAGTGTTAGAAGCTCATTGGGCCACCCATGTTCTTTATCTAGCTTTTATCAATAAAAAGCTGATAGTTAAGATGTCTACTTGTCCAACATCTGTGCCTATGTCTTATCTGGTTCTGAATTCAGGTAAGGAAGAAGACTATTATATTTTGGGTTCCCTAAAATCCAAGCAGTTTGACACTTCTCATGCTATAGGTGGTACCTACTCCACCCCTTCACCCTGTGCTCTAGGTCTGTCTCCTGTAGCATTTACTTGGAGGCACTTTCCTTAAAAACAGGTGTTATTCCATGGGCCCTGGAAGTTCTAGCCAGTGCCCTGCCATCCAAATCAGTTTCTTCCAAGAGAAATGCCTCTTGTTGGACACAAGTAGGCAGGGAGTGATCTGATTTAATCCATGCTAATCTAATGTTAGGTAAGTAATACTACAATCCCCCTTTTGGAAGTGTTTGCTTTGATTTTAATGGGGAACTAAATGAGGAATTGCCTAACCCAAAGCAATGAGTAGCAATGGAGAAATTTCAGGCATACCTGAAGTAGACATTTAAGGACAAATTTAACCACCCTACACTAGAGATGGAGGACCCTGGTGGGAAACATAAATGATTGAAGCTTCTGAGTACAAGAAAACCAGTAGCTCAAGTACAGCAATAACTGGCAACTGGCATTTGGCCTTAGAATTAATAATGGAGAGTGGAAAAGACTCAGGCACATCTAGCATCATGTATACCAAATACCTTAGGTCAGTTTTCAACAAAATGATGAAGCTATAAAAAAGTTACAGCGTCCACTCAGTGTTAGAATATTGTCACTATGCAGAATAGGGGCCCAGCGTTAATAGATCTTTTGCATTTTCAAGAGAAACAAGCCAGAAATGTGAATTTTTATGCAAAAATTCACCCCCCTTCAATGTTAGCAACTAACTCATTAAGAAAACAAGATCAAACAACAACCACTACCAAACCCTGTGTGGGCTATTAATTGCGAACAGTGTGAGATTGTTTTCAGTCCCAAGCCACCTGTGAGTGACATTGTTTGCCCTCTCTGGCTATCACTGCATGTTTCCTCTTGTCTCACTTCCTTCCTACACATTAGTTAAACTCTGGCATTACTAATTCTGATTTTTGAAATCACCATGAAAATTTCAAGGTGATGAGCACACAGACATTTTCAGTGAAACGAACTCTGGCTAGCCTAAGAAAGCCTTGTCTTTCAGCCATGAACAGCTGCTACTATCACCTTTAATGTGCAATATAACTAGTGACTTTCCGTGTCACTGTTTTAAAAAGTTGAACTATTGCAGGGGAAAAAAAATGATGAAATTGTAAAATTCAGGCTTTATCAAAGCACACAAATTTCCGCCATAGACTCTAATGTCTTTGAAGCTTAAAATACCTGAAAAAAATCTGGGAGTGTGAATATATCTTTTAATTTATAGCCTTTATCAGCATTCAAGATACCTCTCACTTCAGCCTTCCTCAGGTTTTCACCTTGACACTTTGCAACTTTATCTTTCTTACAGCAACTTCCTCCTCCAAGCTGAAATGGGTTCAATAACTTGGTCCAACAGAACCTTTAGAATGTCGATCTTATATCTCAAACAAATCTTTTTTTAAAAAGATGAATTCCCCACTCCATTGGGTATCTGATGACAAGGTGTTCAGCCCTCCAGGTTTTATTTAGAGAACCACAAGGAAATGTGGTCAGCTCGAAAAGTCCTAAAATCAGTCCACACGTGTATCACTAAAAGCATGCAATGCTCTTTTGGGACCTCACCAGGGCCCTGGTGCTGTTTGAGTAAAAGGCTAGTCAGCCCCATGGTGTGCAGAATGGGTGATGGAAGTTGAGGAAAACAAACTGGACAACAGTAATGACTTGACTTCCTCCCACTTCCTCTTCAGAATGCCCACCAGAGAGCAGAAATTTGTAGGGACTGGAGCATTAAGTACACTAAATTTATGGAGACAAAATAAGCAGTTTGGGGGCAAAAATCAAATTACTTCAGATTAGGGCTTGTGAAGGGGGTCAAACAAGTAAGCATTTGTTGACTGACTTGAGCTAGGTTCCTTTCCCCCTCCTTCAGGAGATGAGTTTTTGGCTCAGTGCAAACACTGTTGCTGTTTGGGTGTGTTTCTCTGTCCTTGGAACCACTGGTTAGTTAACAGAATTCAGCTCTTGTGAAGAGCTGCCCTGCTTTAAATGCTTGATTCTTCTGATGCATTTGTTTGTGGCAGAAATTGGTTTACAGGTATAGGAGCCATCAAATTAGTGAGCTGGTGTTGATTCTTTCTGGACTCTCTCTTTGCAGCCTTCCTCATGGGCACAAAGGAAGTTTGGGTCTACGCCCCGATTGCATAGAGGCAGATAAATGCCTGACTACCCACAAATCCAGGACAAAGCACTGGAAGGGAGTGAAGGCTTTTCAATTCAATTTAACAAAACATTATTCAGAGATTCCTGTCTTAAAGAAGTTGATAGCTCAGAAAACAGACAATGTATCATCGTATATTAAATTTGGTGGTTAATTAGAGGAAATAGCCTGATTTACCTGGAATGGTTCTGGTGTATACCTCTTGCCACAGTATATTCATTACTTGAAAAAAAAGTCCCTGTTTGGACAATAAATGATATGTTCACCAGATGTGAAGAGAAGAAAGAGGCATTCCCAGTTTTTTCTTGGCTATGATTATCTCCCCTCGCAAGGTACTATAGCAACACTGTTGGTGGCTTCAAGAAAGTTCTTCAATGCCCTTTAGACATGGTTTCAGAATCCCTGCCATTCCTGTCCCTGAAAGCACAGAATAGCATTGCTCCACGGGTGTAAATGTCCTCCCCATTTCCCTGCAGACATACGAGTAACACTGTCAGATTCAGTAAACAAAAACACAGGATGCCCAGTTAAATTTGAATTTTAGATAAACGACAAATAATGCTTCTAGTATAAGAGGTTCAACTCACAGACCAGAGTGAACGGCGTGTAGTGGCTGTGCTCTGGGACACCCTGTCCCACCTGTGGGCTGTCCTCCAGCAGGCATCCCTTCCCCAAACCTGCTGATGGGGCTGGATGCCAGGGCCTGGACATCAGAGGAGCCTTTGGGAGCTCCTGCCATCTCTACCCTCTTCTTCCCAGAGTGAAAACAATTTTTTTTCCTTGGTGAAGATGAAGGGTTGCACAGCGAGGCCTGCCTCTGGAGAATGGTAAAGTGACACGACGATTTTCTGGGAACAAGGAGAAATACAACCCTTTGGAGGAATGAGCAACTTCTTGGAGGGTTCAGCTCTCTGCCTGGAACACTCAGCCCTTTGCCCTTGTGATTCTTCCCTCTAACACTAGAGAAGGGGAATGTAGAAGCCCTGGGAGGATGGACTGGAGAGCCATCCTTTCTTCCCAGTGGGGTTTGGAGAGCAGTGTAGGCAGCTTCCAGTCTGCATTCTCCCAGGCCCCCAGACACTGTGGTCTGAGTGGTCCCAGCATGTGGCTGTGCATTAAAACCTGCCAAGGTCAACTTTAAACTGTGCCAGTGTCTCCCTGAGGGAAGAGTCTGGGGTACAGGAGCTACCAGGATGAACACACATGGAAACACACATGTACACACATGTGCACACACTCATAAAACACGTTTCACACCTTGCAAAAAATATAGGAGGAGGATAGATGAAAGATGGAAAGAGAGGAAGGAAGGGAGGAAGGAAAAAAGGGAGGAAGGGAAGGAAGAAGGAAGGAGGCAATGTGGATTAGACCCAATGTAGCTGCAATTTAGCTATTTTTCCACTCAAGCCTTCTGTGATTTGTTAATGTTTTTGATCTACTTAAATTGTCTTTCTCTGAAACCTAATCTGAGTTGGCAAATCACTTTATTTCGATAAGATGCCTATTCAAACTTTAAAATGTGGAACTGAGAAGGCTGGGATTATTCCTTGTCTTGGGCTTCTGACCCAGATGGTCTTGCAGTTCTCTGTCTTCTTGAGCACAGGAACTGGGGCCCAGAGAAGGGCCTGGACAGCAGTGGGCTGATTCCAGAGATCACGTCACTCTTTTCAAACTGCCTATTCAGGGATTTCTCATCTAGTTACATTGCAAGGAGAAGAGACAAAGCATGACTTTCTGCAGCTCACAAACAGACCCACCAACCAGGCAAAATAAAGGGTGGTGGTGGTAGTGGTGGTGGTAGATGCAGGTACTCCCAGAAGCAGTAGAGTAGACCCAGAGTTTCTGTACTGAATTTGACACACATCTACCCAACCCCAGAAAGGACCGCCTCTCAGCCTTCCCCAGGGGAAAGCACTACCAGGAGAGGGAGGGAAAGTGGAAAGAGCAGGAGCTGGGGAATCACCAGGCAAATTGCTTTCAGATCTGGCTGGGAACTGGGCAGAATCCGAGGTCTCACACACCTGGACACACCTGTTGTGTTCCAAAGTGCAAAGGGACGTCTTAGACTTGGTAGTTTAGCCCCCATATCACAGATTTTTACTCTTTTCACCAAAGTGATTTGTTAAATGTATCACTTGGTGGAATTGGGTTATTACTGCTTTGTAAGACTTTTTAGATGAGAAACCCACAAATCAGAAAATTCTGCCAGATCATGTGCTGAAATTTCTGCTTCACAAAATTAACTCAACCAATCTAGAAACTAGAAACAGGACCTGCAGTGGGCAAAATTATGAATCAAATAAAATTTGCTTTCTAAGTCATCAGCCCGGTCTTTTCTCCTGATTTCCTGATCATTTTGATACCCAAGAATCCCAGCCTTATCACAGACTACGGCACAGGTGTTTGAATCCATGCTGGCATTCCCTCCAGGCTTTGAACTTGGGGTGCTGGGTGTAAGCCCTATTTCTAACAACAGAAGCAGGTTCTGCTCTATGGAGAAAGTGGTGAAAGAAACTGGGGGCAAGGAGGTGCATAGCCCATGAGAAATCACGACATAGAGTGAGTTTGCATTCCATGGACAGCTGAGAACCCTGGCTGAAGGCAGACTAGTTTGAAACTGGAAACTTCAGTTAGAAATGAAGGACAGATTCCTTGCTCAACTCTTGAATTCAGTCTCTGAGTGGTCCAGGGAACCTCAGGGTTTATTTCAGATTCTCAGTTTCTGCCTCTGTGACATGGAGCCGGTTACCACTAAGGGACCAATAGAGTTACCGGTGGGAGGTGCTCACTCTGTTCTTTGCAACTCCAAAGCAGCACCATGTGGTGAGCAAGATGGGTAGATGGGTAAGTGCCCAGAGTAACAGGAGAGTTTCTCTCTAGCGCCTGTGTCTCCTACTTACAACTCCACAGTCTAAAGTGGCTTAAGGGAAAGTTACCCAGGGATGGGACTGTCCCCAGAATGACTACATGTCGTCAGACAGGACTCAAGTTGCAAACACATCTGGCCCAGATGCTACTCTTGGGCTTCCTCCTTTCTGCCCTGTGCTGGCCAGAGATTTTGGCCAATGTTCATGGTGGTTGAAAGTCAGCTCACAACCCTTGATTCTACGGGTCCCCTCTGCACCACCAGACACTTTTAATAAACTTCCAGCCATTTTCAGGGCCTATCCTCTCCCAATCCAACACTCCAAGCTGGCTGTCCTACAATCTACACTGTTAGCCTGGAATTGTTCTCCTTTTGGAGCTGCTAAGAGGAGAGGTGTTGAAAGGAGGCTGGAGCAGATGGGAATGGGATTCCATTAGTTTGTAAATGCCTGAATAGCATTTCTTTTTTAATGCAACATGAGAGTTTTAGCATGTTGAAAATTTTTCCTACCCTAATTATAAGGCCCCTTTTTATTAAAGGTGTACATACCTCCCTCATAGCTGGGGAAGCTTTAGCTGCGAGGTTGGTTGCTGCGTGAGAATGCCATCCTGGGCACTGTTTAGGTCTGTTAGTAAGTGGCTTAGCACTTGCCAGTTTCCCTCCCTGGGTAATGACAGAGATGCTAACACAATAGCAAAGCTGTTAATCCCAAACATGTTACTAATAAGGCAAGCTGCCTCGCTGGATGTTGTGGAGAGGAAGGGGAGATGTATGTGGAGATGCTAATACGCAAGCTCGTACTTTCTCTCAGACCCACGGATTTGCAGATAATGAGGTATATCCTGCTTTTCTCAAAATGTCACCACACTTTATCAGCTCCTTCACTAATCACATGCCATCAACTGATGTTTGGTGTTTGGGAAGCAGCGAAGGTGAACAGTAAATGTGGATGAATTTGCTCCACGGATGACACCGAAAAGATTCTTGCTGGATTCAACTTTCTTCGTCACTTTTGACATGCTTCTCTGTGTGCTTTATGGCCCCTTCAGACACATAGTAGACTTCATAGCTATTTATTTGTGAAAGAAAATCAATAAATGTGTGAATGATAGCAAACTCACCTCAATACGGGCTATCGTTTCAGGAAAAAGCAAAATCAAGGATGCCGGACAGTATAAGATTTGGGTTGAATATAGTCTGGAAGCCTGGTGTGACCCAGTTCAAGAATTCTGAGCAAGGGGAAGAAAAGACAGAAATCATGGAAACGGATTCTTTCCCTTCCCCATGGAACAGGTGCAGATAGCTGTGGAGAAAGCACACAGATGCCAGCTTTGATTTGAAATAGAAATTGCACTGTGGACAATTGATTAAATCTTTGTGCAGCCTCAGTCCTACCTAGGAATCTCCTTGTTAGCCGTCCTGAACATGCTTGAAATGTGACAGTGTTCACCTGATAGATTTAGTAATGACAAAGGGGTAGCTGCTGCCCAACTGATACATCTTGCTCAACATGTCAGATAGTTCTGGAAAGCCATAAGTAATTCCTCAAGTTAAGCCATAAATCACAATAACATCAGGAAGTTTAAAATAATATTTTGGCTTGAGCTTCACCTCTGGAGATTAAGTTTCAACCAGTTTAGTGTGGGCTCCTGAGAACTATATTTTCCAAAACCTTCTAGATAATTCTGGTGCTCAACCACATTTGAGAAGAATTTCTGTGTTTTCCAGACTTTGTTATTTCACAGATGAGTTAGTTGGTTTCTTTTTGTTTTTCAGAGGAGATTCCCACCCAGCCTCTTCTACCTCATGTTTTGTTTTTTTTTTTTTAAATAGAGCTTGACATGGGGTTGTCAACATTTTACTTTGCCAATTAAGGAAGAAGGAAATATCACCCTCTAAGTCTGCTTGATTTAGTATGATTATAATATAAGTATGATTTCACTTATATGAGGCTCCTAGAGTAGTTAAATTCATAGAGAAAGTAGAATAGTGGTTGCCAGGGACCAAGGGGAGGGGATAATGAGGAGTTAGTGTTTAATGGGCACAGAGTTTCAGTATAAGACGATGAAGAGCTCTGGAGACAGATAGTAGTGATGGTCACACAAAAATGTGCATATACTTAATGTCATTGAACTGTACACTCACAAATGATAAATTTCATGTTATGGATATTTTGCTCCAATAAAAAATTGCAACATTGCTTTTATTTGCTCATTTTATTGTGCAGATTGGCATTTGAAAGCTACTGCTCAGGATGAAGTCATCTCCCGTGGCTTACAGAGAGGAAGCAAGGCCTGTAGGGACAGCTCAGGCGGCCAAGTCCAGTTACCCAGAAGCTGCTCACAGTCAGAAAGCCTCTAAACTGTCCCAGAAAGGCTGAAACAACCCAACACAGGCTGGGGGATGGAGATGCACATCCATATTATTAAAAACATCAGCCATGCCCCTGGAGAAACTAAACAATCCTTTTAAACAAAGACATACCCCAGGCCAGTGTCCATTTGTACTTTAAAGTGCTTGATATTTTTGATAAGCATAGATGTGCAGAGGATGTTGCACCCAAAAAAGTTTTCAAGAAGCCATGCGTTGACCCTAAAATCTGTCTAAGTGGGCAAAAATTATGGGTGGCACCTGGTTTTTTCTTCACAAAGTGATAGAGCAAAGTAGTAAAGAACGCATAAAGTTAATGGCAAAGGAATTTGGTACCCGCAGCAAACTATTTACAGATAAGATGTTCTCTGGGGCAGATAATTGTTGGTGAAATTATAGGATTGTACAGAGAATAATACTACTCTACTATAGTAGTTGCTTCTTATTCATATATAACATACATATGTATGTATATATGTACATACACACTTATTAAATGGGGGTTTGTGATGACTGGTTAGTAAGTTTTAAAAATTCAGATCAATCTGTTCTTAGCAATACAGACAGTGATAGCCTATTAGGCAGGCCATATATCTGGAGTTTATAATCATGGAATTTTTGTACTACATTAAGAATCTCCATGGGTGATAATAGAGCACTAAAATAGCTAACATTGCATTGATGTTTCTCACTCTCCACATTTGTTTAATTCCTTTGCCAGACACACTTACTTAACTTGTCTTGGTAGATTTTTGTAATGAGTCTTTCAAATGGAAAAACTGTATTCAAGCATTCCAGTTTTATCAAGTAGCAAAAACATCCAGGCTGTTGGCCAGAATTTGCCTGTTTGCTACCGCAGTCCATATCCAGATATCTCAGGGCTGAGGAATAACAACAATTTTCCAAAATGTTATTGGATCTATAATCCTGGCAGTAGGTTAATTCACTTAACCACCTCCATTAAAGCAATAATTGCTGGCATATAATCTTAGGACTCACGCATAGTGATAATTGATTCCAATTGAAATAGCCTTTTTAGTTCAATAAGTGTATAAGTACCTACTATGTGTAGTGCTATGCAATTTCTTACCTTTGTCCAACACTTCAGAATTGTAAAAGTCATGTTCATTGTATCATTTGATTCTGACAGAACCTGGTGATAAGGATAAGTAGGTGAACACTCAAGGAAAAGAATGCATGGAGAGATTAAATGCCTTGCTCAAGATGTTGAAGACAGTAAATGATGTGGTCACAAATAAAATCCAGGTTTTCTTGATCCTCTTTCAGTCTCCTCTGTGGTGCTTCACTCTACCCCTCCTCATGGGCACCACTCACTGTTAAAGTCTACCTTACATTGCCCTTTACTAATTCTCTGAATGATTTTCTATGCCAATATGTTTCTCTCTCCCTCTCTCTCTCTCTCTCTTTCTCTCTCAGAATGTTTCACAATCTCACTGGGCGACATGCCATGTGATTCAGATGGTCTTATCATCATAAGTTCCCTTAACTCGGCTACCAGTATTTGCTTTCCGTATCACTAACGATTTCTTTCCATATCTCTAATGATAGCTTTGCATGCCTCTTTCTTCCAGGAGGAGAAATGGAAAGGGAAGCCTTGCCTTTGCACCAAGGCAGGCAGTGTGTCGTACAGAGAAGTCCGAGAGTCAAGAAACCTGAGTTCTTGCCTTGGTTCTGCCATTGCTTAGACATGAAATGTTGAAGAAGGCATTACGCTATCACATACGTTAGTTTCCTACTCAGCGGGAATTGTAATGCCTTTTCTGACCTTCTCAGAGGGTTGAAGCTAGCAACAAATATGTGAAGGGTTTGAAAATACTTAAACTCTATATTAATGTAAATATTGCCAAGTCTTTTTTGAATTCCTGCCAGCATTAAATGTGCATGTATGTCAGGAGGAGGGTAGATAAAGAAACTTCCCAATGACTGTTCTGGGTCAAACAGATTTGA
This sequence comes from Propithecus perrieri, assembly GCA_963574695.1. Taxonomy (NCBI): domain Eukaryota; kingdom Metazoa; phylum Chordata; class Mammalia; order Primates; family Indriidae; genus Propithecus; species Propithecus perrieri. The sequence continues at coordinate 455 of CAUYRB010065694.1, read as the reverse complement.
ATTATATTTCTATGTGTCTGTGAACACACACATTATAATTCTGTGGCTGTGGGATGGAGAGTGTAGGTGGGAATGAAGAATGAGATGGAATGTTACCTTTCATTTCGGGGACCAGATGCCTTTGTAACATATACCAAGACTCAATTTGCTAAGTGCTACTATTTACCCAGTTTTGTATATTCTGAGCACCAGAATCAGATAGGATTTCTCTATTTCTGGTATCTGCACAAAAACAAATTATCTAGAGTAATGTTTGCTATGGTTTGAATGTCCCTTCCAAAACTCATGCTGAAATTTAATTGTCATTGATATGGTATTAAGAGGTACCATTAAGAGGTGATTAGCGCATTCTACTAAGTGAAGTATCCCAAGAATGGAAAAACAAGCACCACATGTACTCACCATCAAATTGGTATTAACTGATCAACACAGAAGTGCACATATAAGAATAACAT
>CAUYRB010065693.1:0-19285 GCA_963574695.1 Propithecus perrieri | reverse complement strand
CTCAGGAGTTCGAAACCAGCCTGAGCAAGAGCGAGACCCCGTCTCTACTAAAAATAGAAAGAATTTAATCGGACAACTAAAAATATATAGAAAAAATTAGCCGGGCATGGTGGTGCATGCCTGTAGTCCCAGCTACTCGGGAGGCTGAGGCAGAAGGATTGCTCGAGCCCAGGAAGTTTGAGGTTGCTGTGAGCTAGGCTGACGCCACGGCACTCTAGCCCGGGCAAAAGAGTGAGACTCTGTCTCAAAAATAAAATAAAATAAAATAAAATAAACAACATCAAATAAAACAGAGAAATAAAATAAAATTTTGTTCTATTTGCCCACTCTTCCAGATGACTGTGCAAATTACGTAGCCATCAAATCCTATTAGAAATTAGTTACGAGCCCGAGGCAGGACTTTTTAAATTTTCCATTTCCTATATATTTTTGAGTGCAATTTCAGTGTGAATACTGAGTCTTCAAATTTAAATTTTCCTCCAGTGGAGCAAATAATAAAAGCGAACTTGTTAGTTTGCGGCTAACCTTAATTAAAGGTCATTTTCAGATTGTGATTTGAGGTGTGGAGACAAACGGAATAACTCTTCTGTGTGGTGAAAGAATGATTCTTTCAGCAGACTTTTCCTATGCAAACAGTTGCTAAGATAGCCCCTCTAGTTAGCACTGTAGCTCACATTCACTCCACTGAGAGGGACACAATTCAGGAATACAGCAGACAGCCCCTGTGCTTTTGGGCACATGCAGCTATGTGGCTGCACCCCAGCGTTTAGCTGGCTGGAATCTGGGGGTTGCTGCTGATCCATGTCTGTCAGCAGCCCTGCTGGGAGAAAGGAGATTCATTGAGGAGTGGCTGAGGCTCTGCAGGATATCTGTTCTTCTGGGCACCCGGAAATATGTCCCTGGATTAAGTTCGGACCTTTGGGAGCTGCTTGTCTTCCTGTCCTTGCTGGGGAATTTCATCTGGCCTTTGGCAGTCATTGGCTTATATTGAGAAACAGCCTTGGGAGACGCAGTTGTGCTTTTGGGAAGACTCTCGTGTGTTTTGTTTTTGAGAACATCAGACTTTATGTTACACGGTCATCTCCCTCCAACGACCCACGGGGAGGTCTCACTACCAGAAATAGTTGTACTTTGAAGTGACTCTTTTCTTTCATCTCGTGGCACTGAATTGTATAACTGACTGTGCTCCTTTGTGAAGCAGAGAGCCACGTTGATGGCTTACCTCCAACATGTACAAAGGACTTTGCGGATATTTCTTTTGTTGACCAAGCACAGCATTGGCTCTATTAAGTTTTCCTACCCTTGCTTTCTCTTTGAATCATTTTTGTTATTATTCAAATTATTTTTAAAATTAACAATAATAACAAAAATTATCACTGTGTCCTTCTTCTGTATCTACAGACCCTTATAAACTGCTTGAACTTGTTTTGGGAGTCACGCTTCGTAGAAAGCAGTGGTTCCTAAACCTGAGCGTGTGTCACAGTCACCTGAGAGGCTTGTTTTAAAACACAGACTGCTGGCTCTGCCCCCCAGTTTGGGACTCCCTGGGTCTGGGGCAGGGCATGAGTCTGTGCCTTTCTAACACATTCCCAGGAGATGCTGATGCTGCAAGTTCAGGAACCACACTGCGTACCACTGTCACAAATAAAACAACTGTTAATTATTTGTTATATTAGTAACCTGCCAATCAAGTAGTGAGTTGGGTTTTTTTTTCTTTTTTCTTATTGGGTAGCTGGCACCAAACTAGGCATTGCAGGATGATACAGTCCTTGTCCCGAGGGAATTTTTTGATTGACTACAGAGAAGAGAACTATAACACATATAACTCAGAGAAAAGGACAGTGTCTAACAAGGGGTAGATCAGGGGTGGGACAGTTCAAGGTGAGTTTGGATCTTTAGGAAGAAACAGGGTGAGATAGGGCTTGAACTCATCTTTGAAGTGAGGGTAGGGTTTGAATGGTGGGATAAAGAATGGTGACAGGCTCTACCCCTCTTCTCTCCCCCAGCACCAGGCGGGCGAAGTAGAACTACCATTTGACCCAGCAATCCCATTACTGGGAATCTACCCAAAAGACTCCTGCTTTCTTATGTGTGTTTTAGTAAAAATTGTACCCACTGCTTCCTTTCCCAAGGTTTTCTTATCCTGTAAATTGGGGAAAGTCTAGCTGCTTTCTCTGAGAGAATACTTGCATTTGTGTCTGTAACTGCATTCACAGTAAAGGTTTCATACTTATAATGAAAAAAAAAATTCTCTTGTTATTACTTCTGCTTCTTTAGGATAACACAACATCTCCAAAACCCTTCATAAAACACAAATATTTAGCCAAACTTTTAGTGATGATTATTATATTACCTCTGAATAGGATCCAGGTAAGATGACTTTTGATTAAGGAGAGTATTTGGAAAGATATGAAGTATGATTTTTTGTTCAAAAGATCAAATATACTGATCTATTCACATGCTGTACCATTAAATAACATTTTTCTTGGGCCAGGGCCACCCATACATTTGAATTCCACAAGATATCTCCTGAAATATTTTGATTGAGCTATTGGTCCTACTAATACCAAAACAACCTATCAATTTGACCGAAACTCTATCAAAATAGTTATTTTGTGCCACATAAACACTACTTAAATCTTTAATGCTCTTCTCCACATTCATGCTTTACCAATCAATAATTGACAATGTATTTGCAAGTCCTATTTATTACATATTTCCACCATAAGAAGACTAATCTGGATATTACTAAGTTATTAAATAAAACATTCTAAGAATATTTTATTTATTAATAATAAATTTCCTATATATATTACATAAATAAGTGCTACTTAATAACAATCACTAGAAAAATTCTGGTCATTAGAGAACTAAATTATAGCACCCTGAATGACAAATGGAAAGTTACATTGAGAACTACAAAAACCTTGGCATATAACTTTATCCAAACCCCACACTAAGAGACTTGAAAAGATTCTAGCATAGCTTCTAACAGCTTGATGTCCTTTTCCTAAGATAATGTCAGCCCCCCTTATAATGCCTGCCTCAAAAAGCTCAAACTGCCAAGAGAATTTACTGTTTCTTCCAGCTGAAACCTTGTGGTAGGACAATAGGCCCTTGAGCCCCCTATTAGAGCAGTTACTTTAAAAAGGTTACAATTATAAATCCTTTCTCTGCCTATTGAGATATAAATTATCTATCACCCAGAACTATCTTCTTGAGAACCTTAGGAGCCATCTCTTTTAAATGCAAATATTTAAGAAGATAGCTCCCAACTCCTAGTCCCTGCGGGAGGGTAAGGGCCTAACTTTGGTGGGTGCCTTACTCCAACTTGCAATACTACCTCCTCTCATAAGGACAGGAGAAGCTTGTCTCTTTTTGGGTTAAGTGTCAATTGACTAACCGAGATGGCCTAGTCATATGAACCAACCCCTCCCCTCCTTAATGCCCTTTAGTGAGTTTTCTTTAGCATATCCCCAGCATTTAAAAAGTCCCTTGCCTTTCCTTTGATACAGTTGAGTTTAGGTTACACTGAGGTTTCTCAACTATTGCAATAGTTTTGACTGAATAAAATCTGTCTCTAACACCTTTAACAAGTAACTGGCTTTGTTTATCTTAAAAACAGTTTTTATAAAAAAAGATTCATGAAGGCAGAAAGAAAATTACATTTATCCATGTGTGTGTTTTGTTTGTTTTCCTAAACTCTAGAGGTAATTGGGAAGTCAATCATTTAAAATCAGTAAAAGTAGTCATTGTTAGTTCTGAGACAACAATATGATTTCTCCTAGTTCACTGTTGGCCACATTATGTAAAACCACTTTCTGTCTTGCACCAGACAGAGAGCTCCATTCTATTCCACTTGTCCACAGTCCAAATTTAAAATGGTCAGGATTATTAGGACATCTGTTAATTTTATTTAAAATCAGATTATCAGGCAAAACAAAATAACTATTTTGGAATCAACTACATAAGTGTTTCTAATTAGAAACATTTGTGAAAAGTTATCTTGGGGAAAGAAATGTATCTTCATTATTGAGCTTTACTGAAATTTCTTGGTTGTCATTGGTAAATATTTATTTATGCTGGACAAACAGTGGTGGTACCACAGCATCATATAATAAATCAGAAGAACTATCATAATCACACAGAATGTTGTCTTCTACAAAATATTATTAATTGTCTGCTTTTGAGATCAATTATTGGGTTCCCATTTGGGGTCATCTACCCTCAAAATAATACTTTGATTGCCTGTTATGATTTTTACCACCCACAAGAGACCTATGATGGATTCATTTAGAATGACTCCATGATCAAGGAATTAAAGACTGACTTATTTCCAGGTTAAAATAACTCTTTTACTTTCCAGCCCTTTGTTGGACTGTGCACTTGAGAGATGGAGCATATCCTTATTACCTAGCACATAGTAAGTGCTCAAAACAGTATTATCAAATCAATCAATCAATCAAACAATGAATGAAAAAGTTGCTCTATTCCTTCTCTGGAGCAAATCAATTTGAGGCAAAATATATCTTTGTAATCCCTACAATTTTTTTTACTTTTATAAAAGTTCATCCTGCTTATTTATCAAAATTAAGTGTTTGTAGATTTACAGTAAATTTATTTCAAAGGTAGTCAAGTTACACTTAACTCTTCACATTTTTATTCAGAAAGAATATTTATTCCCCCAGAATATATGCACTTTTTTATTAAATTTTGAAAATTATCACTTGTCTAATTTCATTTATATTTCTACTTTTTGATGGAAAAGTAAAAATATAAATAATTTATTGGAATGTTCTATAAACAAAAGCCTATTAAGAGATGAAGCATTAGAATATTCACTAAGATCCTTAAACAACTAATAGTGATATCTCTCTCACTCTGTTTTTATTGAGTACTTCTTATATGCTAAGCCAATTTCAATTTATCCTCACAATAACCTTATTGAGTAAGTATCATTAACTCCATGATATATCTGAGAAAACTAAGAGCAGTTAAATAACTTGTCCAATGTTTTATGGCTTAAAGTTTTTTTACACTAACCCTTTCAGTTTTATAAATGAGGATTTGAAGTTGCGTGAAGTTCAGTGAATTGACAAGGGTCACAAAGCTATTAATTAATAGAACCAATACTACAACCTAAATTTTGTATCTCCTAGTGTAGTACTTTTTGTAGTTTGAATTATTATGTTTTACATTATTCATATACTTTAAAACTTCATGGACTTTAGCCAAATCACCTCTCTGCCTTCTTTAGAAGACAATTTTAATCATAATTGAGTTTTGATTTAAGGGAGAAGTCTAGGTGGAGATATAAATTGGAAGTTGTCAGCATATGAGTAATAGCTAAAAACCACAGGAGTTTCCTTAAGGTGAAATTACCTAAGGAAGTGCAGTGCTTCTTAAACACTGGTTTGTTTGCATCTGAATCAGTGAGAGTTCTGTAAAAATTGCACATTCCTGAGCCCTACCCCTCCAGGAGTCTGCATTTAAAACCAGTGCCTCTAAATGATTGTGATGTGCATAATCAAAAGACCATATCTTGAAAAACATTGATGCAGAGGAAGCAGAGAGAAAAAAAATCACCTCAGGATAAAATATGGGAGAATACTAACATTTATGGATAAAACAAACTGGATCCAATAAAGGGCACTGAGAAAAATTGCCATGTAATTGGGAGAAGAATTCAAAGAGTATGGTGTCTCAAAGTCTATGGAAGAAAGAGTTTCAAAGAAGTGATCAAATGCATTGCAGATAAATAAGTTGAGGACTGATGTTTCAGTAGAGAAGTTGGGACAGAAGCTTGATTTCTGTGGGTTGAGTAGCAGATGAAAAGTGAGGGATTCAAACATAGATTGTCCTTTAAACAATCTTAGCTTAGAAGTGAAGAAGAAAGGCAATGAAATAGTTAAACGAAGATGCAGAATCAAGGGCTTTTATTTTGGAGGATGGGAGAGACTTGGGGATGTCTGTATATTGAGTGGAAGAAGCAGGTGAGTGGGAAGAAAAGTCAAGAGGTAAGCAAATTGAAAAGAAATAAGCTGCTGGAGGACATGAGAGGAAAAGAGGATTATATTTAGAAAGGAGGAGAAAAGTCCTCCTCTATACCTGGAGAAAAGGAAATGAAGTTGCCTGTGGATCATAATTTTTTAAGTGGGAGAGCAGAAAGCTAAAGTGGTTCACATCATTTCCTATATTTGTGAGGCTATTTTATAATTATATGCATATAAATTTAATTTTTTTACCTTTCTGGTGAAAATACTATTTTATCTTATGAAAAAAATCCATCTTTATCTCTAGCAATGCTTTTTGCCTTAAAATCTTCATCTGCGATTCCAGCTATCTTTTAGTAATTGTTCGTATGATATATCTTTTTCTATCATTTTTAAGCATTGTGTATTTTTTGTATTTTAGGTGTGTCTCTTGTGAGGAGCCTCTAATTGGTTTTTTCTACTTTCCACTTTTTCTTTTAATTGGAACATTTAGTCTGTTTACATTTAATGTTATTACTGATATATTAGGTTTTAAATCTACCACCTTATTATTACTTGATTTACACTTTTTCCATTTTTCTTCCCTTTGCTTCTCTTTTCTTGCTTTCTTTTGAAATATTAGTTCCCATTTCCTCCTTTATTGATTGATAGTTATATATTATTTTATTATTATTTTGGTGGTTACCACAAGCATCCATGGCTTATCAAAGTACTTTTTTAATTCTTGGATAATGCAATAACCTTAGAACATTTTAACTCCATTTACCCTCCTCTCTCCTTATTTGCTACTGATATAATGAGTTTAAATTCTATATATTTTAAATTCCATTGTATTATTATTATTTTACACAGTCAATAATCATTTAGATTTACATACATATTTACCATTTTTGTTGCTCTTCATTCCTTTCTGCATTGTCCAGCTTCCATCTGGGATCATTTTTCTTCTGTTGAAGAACAATCTTTAGTTGGGTGTGCTGGTAACAAATTCTCAGGAAGTTTTTTTTTGTCCATAAAGTCTTTATTTCATTTTAATTTTTGATGGATATTTTTATAGGAAATAGAATTCTAAGTTAGAAGTTACTTTCTTTCAGCACTTTCAGTTCACTTTTTGAAAAATAGCATTTTATTGTCTTCTGCCTTGCATTGCTTTACAGTCTAGGTTTCCTTCTTCTTCCAGATGGTGGTCCCATATTTTTCATTAGTTGTTAGCTCTCCAATGCTTTTAAAGATTTTTTAAATTTGTAAAACTTTTCTGGTTGTTTTCAGGTGGAAGGCTGCCACAGAATACCAAGTCTGCCATGATTGGAGGTACTCCCAAGAAGTTCATAACTGGCCCAATATTTTTGCTGAAGAGGGAGGTAAGGCTATAAGCCAAGATTAAAAGGGATCTGAGTTGGTAGAGTACATTTTTTTGGAGAGTGGTGAAATTTTGGATTAACTTCTGAGAAAAGACAGTTGACCACAGATGATTAAATTGATAAATAAGTGATATTGATGATCCACATGAACTTGATAGATAGCAGTGACGAGCAGGGATAGAGAGGGGTATAATGTATTCAGGCCTCAATTCCTTAATTTTTAAAATGGATATGATGATATTTCCTGCTCTTTCTATCACTGAGTCATTTTGATGACCAAATGAAATGATGGTATGCATTTCAAAAGAAATGATGGATGTGAAAGTAAACTATGAGGTGGTATAAATATTGGCCAGTTACACACATGTAGATTTTTAAAAATTAAGACATACCAAATTTGAAGTGATCTTCTTTTATTCCAAAGAACAAAATGTATGGAATTGTGTCTTCCAGGGTTTACTTTTTAGAATCATAGACATTCTTTACATTTTCATTCATAGAACTGGCATTCACTGCCACATTCCCATAGCACTGAGGCAAACATTCATGGAAGAAAGGCTGTGAGTAGGCAAGTAACTGATAATACCACACTTGGAGCAAATGGCAGAGAGAATGGAGGGAAAGAAGGGAGATGGAGTGGGAGGAAGAAAGGAAACAAGACTAGGGAAGGTACTCTGTGAGTTCCAAATATACAATTCCTTCTTTAAATCTGAGCTATTATAAAGCATCTTCCTAATTAGGATAATTTAGCATAGCTATCTCACTCAGACTAGCTACCACTGGGAGCATATTAGAGTTGTTGGTCAAAGAGTTACTTTAGAAAGATGTATTGAGAACACAGCAAGTCTAGTGTCCAATTCTGGGCTCCTGGTTCATCTCCTGGGTCCTGCCACTTGAATGGAAACAAGATATCAGCTAATTGGCTCTAGACTTCTCCTGAGCAGCAATGGACCATGTATACTTGACTATTTTGTAACATAGATCATTATTTGTCATTGTCACATGGGAATAGATAGAATTTGAAACCTGGTTTCTAAGAGTAGAGGGACACATTTTAGGAGCAAAATGACAGGTTTTCATAATGTACTGTAGTAACACATTTTGAGGACAAAAGTACACCTTTTGGTCAATGCATCTTTTTTGCAGCATCAAGAAATATCAAGCAAAAGTCATACATCTTTATAGTGAAAATATCTTGTAGCCATGCAGTATTTCAGCATACAAACACATATGTTGTAATTCTTTTCTAGCTTCTCTTACAACTGAAAATGATTCCACTATTGATTTATTTTTAAAACAGACAAGTAAAAAAATATTGGATAAACTCTACATTGACTTAGATAAATACAGTTACTTCTGAATTTTTCCCTTTTTTGGGCTCTAAGGCTGATTTTTCCTGTCATCTAGTCATTTCTTGGCAGCTTTCTTCTGTTAGTCAGTTTTCTTAACAAGGCATATTAACTTATACCCATATTTATTGATTAGAATTCTATATACTATATCCCAAAAGTACAATTAAATTTTGTGTCTTTAATTTTTCTTTTGAATTGCTGCAGATGATAACCAAGAACTGGCATGGATGTCACAATTTCTTGGAATATAATTGATTTCATAATTGACTATAGTATCATTGACTACTGACAGTACCGCAATGTTACAAACATTGTATTTTAGACCATTGCAAAAAACAAAGGAAACTTTGATTAAAAAACTATAGCATATAATACAAATATCAGATTGTACAAGAATCTATGGAATATGACAATGAAAACATATGAGGTCTTTACAATTCTTGATCAAATCAATGGTTATAATTATTCGCCCATCAAGTGCACAAAAAGCACATAGAGCCAGGCATCTCAGATGAAAGATAAGCATGACAAGATGTTGGTAGAGATGATGCCAATGTGCCAATACATTTCCCCACACATGAAATAATGGTCCCAGGTGGGAAACTTACTAGTTATTCTAACTGTGGTTGGAATAGGCCCACATCTGTGGGTAGGTTTCTTTAGTAATCTAAATGAAAGCATCCTCTAATCTTTATACCCAGGCCAAAGTGGTTGCAACTTTATGGTCAGTGTTTAATGAGATATAGCAAGAATAATTCAGGCAGTTGATACAGAGGGAAGCATACTGGCTTGGTACATTCCTTGCTGACACAAAAGTAATTATCTATATAGCATTTACTGTTTGACCTCCAATGCTGTTTTATTCTTTTACATCACTATGTCCATGGAGTTAGAATAACTTTTAAAGATAAGGAGTGGAGCCAGAGAGAAGTACACAGAGGAAAAAACATGCCTAATCCCAATAATGGATTTACTATGAAATCAATGAAGATTAAGTTTTAGGGCCCCTCAACTTGTACAGGTCCCTTCCAAGGGCCTGAGACTATTTTACTTTTAATATTGTCAGATTTTTATAATTTGTAATTTGTCGTGGTTTTTCTCATTCTAAATATTCAATTTGTATATCATTTTGTATTCATAATTTTATATTTTTTAAAAAGAGGGACACCCAAACTGTATAAGGTTCAGGCTCCTCAAAATATGGATCTTCCCATTTTATGTGTGCTTCACCAATAATTAGTAGAATTTGCTTTGATATCCTCCAAACTCCTACCATCCTCTCCCTCATCCCAATACAACAGAAACTATAGTTAAAAAGAAAACATTTTGATGAACATCAATAATACTCAATCCATGTCCATGTTAGGAATTAATTAATCACTAGGAGAAGATATGCACTAGTTAATGATTTTTTGAGATGCCACTATAAAAAGAAATAAGAATGTGGGCCTGTTAAGCTATATTAGGTTTGTAGATCTATAAGTAATCTAAATTGTCATTAACTGAACTCTTGCATTTTACATATGAGAAAACTGAGGATTAGAGAGGAAATATTATTTGCTCAAGTTCACATCTAGGTAATTGCTGGTTAAGTTGGGATTTCAAGAAAACTACCTCATACTTACACTAATTTCTACTATTGTTCTATTTTTTTTTTGCTTCTACATTTATGAAGTTTATTTCCTAACATGTTTTGGATTTATATATTTTGCATAATAAGGTTAAAATCCTATTTGACTCTCTATGACTGAGAGCCAAATTATTATTAGATCTTTTAAATCATTACTTTGTATACTTCAAAATCAGCCTCATATTCTTTTTGCATACAGTTGACAGTTTAAGGGTATCATTGATCCAATTGAACAATAAGATAACAACTTCTATCTAAAAAGTTTATCCATTTTTTAGGTCATTAACTGATTATTTCAACTCAAGCAATTCTATATTAATAATGTCTATCTTCTCTTTCATAAATCATTATGTTAAAATGAGATTTTCCATGCAACCGTAATAACAATTTTGTTATGCTAACATAGCTAACAATAAAGAAGATTTAGCAATAGATGAAAACGATTCTGAAAATACTAGCATGACATTTGAAGAGTTACTTCTAATTGTAGCTTGAAAAAATTCACATTAAATCATTCTTTTTGTTGGAGGAAGTCTGAAGGTTATTTTGCAAAAGTAACGACATTACTTTTAAAAAGTACTGGAAATTCACATAAATACAAAGACAGATGCAACCATATTGTGATTGGGGTAAAATACAACCCTTAAAAAAATGCAAGCTGACTTCACTGGGAATTAATCTTTAAACTTCTTATTTCTGACCTTAAAAATTACCTATTTCAGTGTACTGTAAAAATATTTATAATAAATTTGGTACATATACATATAAAAATATAATGATGCACATAAATTACCATTAAGGTCCCAACAGTTAAATGGACAAGGGTTATGAACAGGCAATCAAGCAAGAAGGAAATAAAAGCAACTGATAAATACAACAGAAAACATTTACTATCATTAATTACAAGAGAAACATAAAATATAACTAGGATTATAATTATGACTATTTTCACTTAGATAATTCTATTTGTTTAAATAATAAAAGCATCATGAGTTGGTTATACATGTATGCCGCTGATAGAAGTATAAATTAATACAAGCCTTTAAGAAAGAAATTTTTCAATATATATTAAGAAACTTAAAAATGTTTATAACTCTTGAACCAATAATTACATGCCTAAGTAATATTCTGAAAAAAAGCCTTATGTTTGAAGATGCACAATTATATGCATCACCACAGTGTTCATAATAATAAATAGCATTAATTTGAATAATTTGAATATCAACAATGAAGAAAATATCAAGTAAATGACATTATGTCCACATGATCATATAATTTGATCATATATATCACACATATATGTGTGTGTTTCATAATTATCTAAGTAAAATATTAATAGTAAAAAGACTGGAAGAAAATATATAAATATCATTAATAGTTAATTCAAATCCTTTTCTATATTTTCTGTATTTTATATAATAAACAGTTAATATTTTCAAATTAAAAAAATAATTTTAATAATAAAGTTAAAGAAATGTAGAAAATAGTAGAAACATATATACCATATAAGAAAAGTGTCCAAGCGATTAAATATGTACTAAAACAAAACTGAGCTTTCATTTTAAAATTCTAGTAAAAATATGAAAAAGAGATAAAACCCAACACAGATAAGAATATGGAGTTTAATTTGGCAGAATTCTTCTGGTAGATAATTTAATAATACAAATAATCTTAAAACAATTGTATACTCTCTCACCATAATCAGAATATTAGAAACATATTCAAAGAAATTGTTCAAATGGTTAAAAATATAATATACTTAACAAAGATATTAGATAAGCTTTATACTTAATACCTGGAAATTTGTAACAATCTAAATGACCCAACAATATTTGAATGATTAAATAAAAATTATGGTATGTAAATTCAATAGTATATAATGCATTTATTTAAAAATTAATGACTACATGGGAAAAAGAAATGTGATTATATAATCTTACATAGTATATACATTGAGAAACATTGGAAGGAAACAAAAAAACCCCAAAATGATTGCTCTGCTAGGAAGGATTTGAAAGATATTTACAAATCCTTTATAAATGCTTTATATTAATGATAAATCTTAATCTAAAATTGCTTACCACTTGCATTCTATGTGGCCTCTCTTCAGGGTTAATAAATTCTGGAATATGTGTTTCTGATTCTGGGAGATCAGGTGGCAGAGCAATTATGTAATGACAGATTTTAGTTACACCCTTGCACTAGAAAAGAAGAAAACAAAGGGTAAGACACATGAAACTCATATCAAAGTGATTAACTCTGTGCTACCATATAATTGTTAAAATTTTCATTTTTCAAAATATGAATATATATTCAAGGAAAGATACTGCAAGACTTACAAATAGGGTGAAAAGTATATTTGCTTGGCAAACAAGTAAGAAAAGTTTCTAGCATGAGTTAAGTATATAGTATCGAAACATAAAACTGGATTTAATTTCTTAGGTCCTCTCAATTACACTGTAGACAATATGCAGATGAGTGAGAAGAGATGAAAATACATTTTAAATTATCATTTATTATTAAATACATTATTTTTCATGGAAATTTTAGAAAAAATCAGAAGAACCTAAGAAGAAAATATCCATCACCCAAAATCCCACCCACAGGAAATAGGATAAGATTCAATTCATTTATCATGACATCTATAAATATCTATTTTCTGCAACTTTATTTCAAAATATACTTTTGGGACAAATTTTTGTATATCCCTATATACGTGCCTTCAATGACCCTATTGTCATTTTCTTAAAATACGGCAAACTCCCTAGAGAAAATCTGAATTGTGTGAATTTTAATGTTGTGATACAATATATAGAATTTTATTTTAAAATGTCAGTAAGGGTTAGGAAAGGAATTAAAAACTTTAAGTAAAAAGAACGAGTTATAAATAGTGACCCAATAAACCACCTACCTATTTATCAGTAAATCTCGGGATGGGAATTACAGCTTATATATAACTGTTTGAATCCTCATCGTTTAGCAAAATTCCTAACACAGAGTTACATGAATATTTACTATTGATGAATATAATCACGTAAAAGCAATTTTCAAAACTTTTTCCAGGGATATATAGAAGGACTTTCACTGCTCTTCTGGGTGATTAAAAAATATACAAATATTAAATATAACATTGGCTTTAGTAGAGGGGTTGCTGAACACAGTGATATAAGCCATTAAAGAGCAGAATACCTTACACTCTTAATGACCTAGAAAAAGCTATAACTAAAAATCCACATTCATGCTGGTACCAAATATATATTTCATTCTATGTAACTATTTCAATTTGTATTTGTATTTGATAGATACATTTAAAGTGTAAAGTTACAAATATAACATAAGTTGTATATAGGCATAGGTTGACTTTTTTATTTCAAAGTATTATGGGGGTAAAAATATTTTTGGTTACAAGGATTGCTTTTGTAATGCTTGAGTCAGGGTTATAAATGTGACCGTCACCCAGATAGTGTTCATTGTACCCATTAGGTAGGTTTTTACGCATTCCCTACCCTACCTCCCCCAATTGATTTCCATTGAGTTATACTTCCCTCTATGCACATGTGTGCCCATCAGTCAGTTCCAATTTAATAGTGAGTATATGTGTTGTTTGTTTTTTTCATTCTTTAGATACTTCACTTTGGATAACAGTCTCCAGTTCCATCCATATTGTTGCAAAAGACATTGTCATCCTTCATCACTGAGTAGTATTCTATGGTACACATACACCACATTTTGTTAATCCACTCATGAATTGATAAGCACTTAGGTTGATTACACATCACTGCAATTGCAAATTATGCTGTAATAAAACATTTGAGTGCAAGAGTCTTTTTGATAAAACGACTTCTTTTTCTTTGGGTGAATACCCAGTAGTGGGATTGAAACAGAATCCATATCTCTCACCACTCAAAAAATTAATTCAAGATGTAGTTTTATTTTGCATTTTCCTGGTAATTAGGGATGTTGAGCATTTTTCATATGTTTATTGGCCATTTGTTTATCTTCCTTTGAAAAGATTCTGTTCATGTCTTTTGCCCACTTTGTAATGGGGTTGTTTGATTTTCTCTTGCTGATTTGCTTGAGTTCTTTATGAATTCTGGTGATTAGTCCTTTATTGGGTGTGTACTTTGTGAATATTTTCTCCCATTCTGTAAGTTATATATTTGCTCTGTTGATAATTTCCTTGGCTGTGCAAAAGCTTTTTAATTTGATCATGTCTCATTTATTTATTTTTATTGTTTCTGTGATTGTCATTGAGGTCTTCTTCATAAATTCTTTTCCTAGGCCAATACTTGGAAGAGTTTTTCCAACATTTTCTTCTAGAGTTCTTATGGTTTCATGCCTTATATTTAACACTCTGATGAATCTTGAATTAATTTTTGTGAGTGGTAAGAGATATGGATCGTGTTTTATACTTCTACATATGGCTATCCTGTTGTTCCAGCAACATTTATTGAATAGGGCTTATTTTCCCCAGTGTATATTGTTGTCTGCTTTGTCAAAGATCAATTGGCTGTTTGTGGATGGTTTTACTTATGGGTTTCCTATTCTGTTCCATTGATCTATGTCTCTATTTGTATGCCAATACCACGTTGTTTTGGTTACTACAGCCTTGTAGCATAGTTTGAAGTCTGGTAATGTGATGCCTTCAGATTTGTTCACTTTGCTTAAGATTGCTTTGGCTATTTGAGCTCTTTTCCGGTTCAAAATGAAGCATAGTTTTATTTTTTCCAGATCTGTGAAATATGACATTGGTGTTTTGATGGGGATTGCATTGAATCTGTAAATCATTGTGGGAAGTATGCACATTTTAACAATGTTGATTCTACCAATCTATGAGCATGATATATTTTCCCATTTGTTTGTATCATTAGCAATTTCTCTCCTCTATGTTGCATAGTTCTCTTTGTAGAGCTTTTTCAACTTCTTGGTTAAGTATATTCCTAGGTATTTTATTTTCTTTGTAGCTATTGTGAAAGGTACTGAGTCTTTGATTTGACTCTCAGCTTGACCATTATTGGTGTGTAGGAATACTACTGATTTGTGTACATTCATTTTCTAACCTGAGACTTTGCTGGATTTATTTATCAATTCCAGGAGTCTCTTGGTGGAATATTTGAGGGTTTTCTGGATAGAAGATCATATCATCAGCAAAAAGAGATAATTTGACCTCTGCTTTCCCAATTTGGATATCCTTAATTTATTTCTCTTTCCTCATTGTTCTGGCTAAGACTTCCAGGACTATGTTGCATAGAAGTGGTGACAGTGGGCATCCGTGTCTTCTTCCAGTTCTTAGGGGGAATGCTTTTAACTTTTTGCTATTCAGTATGATGCTGGCTGTGGGTCTGTGATATATAGCTTTTATAATTTTGATATATGTTACTTCTATGGCAATTTCATTGAGGGTTTTTATCATGAAAGGGTGCTGAATTTTGTCAAATGATTTTTCTACATTTATTGAGATGATCATATGATTTTTGTTTTTGCTCTGTTCATGTGGTGAATCACATTTTTTGATTTACGTATGCAGAACCATCCTTGCATCCCTGGGAAGAAGCATCGTCCCTCATCAAAGAGACACAGTGAATCTCCACACTCACATAGTTCTATGGCTACATCCTGCAAACAAGTAGCAACTGAGAAACCCACACACTAAAGATATCTATAAGCAAGGCATCCATCCAGAATCTAGAGCACAATCAAAGCACCCACAAACAAAGCCAAAGGCTCTTATCCAACATACGCTACATGTAGGGACCGTCCCTGGGCAAAATTGGCTTAAGCCCAGAGTCAGCAAAACTGGGTGTGCTCTCCTTGGCGCCAGAGGTCAATAGGCCTGGGCATGGCCTGTTGACCAAATAGAACTATTCCTCATGACAGATAGCTTTATGACAGATAACCAAGCTCCTGGGGTCTTGCAAATAAGCCAAGGCATCTCATTGTCCTGCATACGGTAATGAGATAAAGAAGTTAAGATGCAAGAAATTAAGATGCAAATGTCTGCTTCCCTTAAGCAATCGTCTGGAAGGAATGAAAATGTATTTTCCTCAGGGTGCCCAAGGTAGTCACGTGCCGGGAAGTAGCTGCCAGACAGAGAAAAGTATAAGAATAAAGCGACTGGTGGAATCCCCACTGCAGTATTGTACGTCTGGTGTGTGTGTCTGTGTGTTTCTTTCTGTGTCCATCCCCCGTTCTGCAATCCAGGCCGCGACACTACAGAACGCCCATATGAGTGAAGGAGGAGGAAAAAGCACCATATAAACAAAAGAAAATCCAAAAATAAGAAGCAACAGCTGCTCCAGGTGAAAAGGAATCAACAAAAGAACTACAGAAGTATGAAAAATCAGGCCACAAGGACATCCCCAAAAGGGAACACTAACTCTCTAGCAATGGAAATCAACAAAAACAAAAATATTGAAATGACAAAGTATTCCAAATATGGATCACGAGGAAGCTCAACAAAATCCAAGAGAAAATGGAAAACCAATGGAAAGAAACCAGAAAAATAATTCAGGAAATGAATAAAAAATTCACTAAAGTAGTTGACATATTAAAAAAAATGCAACTTCTGGAAATAAAAAAAAAATCATTTAAGGAAACAGAAAACACAGTAGAAAGTTTTAAGAATAGACTAGACCAAGTAGAAGCAAAAATCTCAGAGCTTGAAGGCAACTCTTTTAAATTAATTCAGTCAGTCAAAAATAAAGAACAGAGAAATAATAAGAATTAACAAAGCCTACAAGAAATATGGGATTATGTAAAATGGCCAAATATAAGAATCATAGGCATCCCTGAGGGTGAAGATGAAAATGCACAAGGGCTGGAAAACCTGTTTGAGGAAATAATCCAGGAAAACATCCCTGGTCTTGCTAGAGATTTAGATATCCAGGTACAAGAATCTCAACTGATACCTAGGAGATTCATTGCAATCTCCAAGAAACATAGTCATCAGACTGGCCAAAGTCACCATGAAGGAGGAATTCCTGCGAGCTGTAAAGTGAAAACATCAAGTAACTTACAAAGGAAAACCCATCAGGCTAACCGCAGACTTCTCAACTGAGACTTTACCAGACAGAAGGGATTGGGACTCTATCTTCAGTCTTCTTAAATAGAACAAATACCAGCCTAAAATTTTATATCCTGTAAAAATGTTTCATACATGAAGGAGAAATAAAGACTTTTTCAGACAAGCAAATACTGAGGGAATTTGTCAAGACCAGATCTGCCCTGTAGGAAACACTCAGATGTGCATTATTATGGAATACCATGAGAGTCAGCCATCAGTGTAAAACTACCCAAAACCTAAAGCTCAGAATTCATATAAAAATATTATAAAAGGTAAAACAAAGCAATAAAGTACTACCCAACAGGATGAAGAGAAGTGAATCCCACATATCAATTCTGTCGATCAACATGAATGGTTTGAATGCCCCACTCAAGAGACATAGGCTGGCTCAATGGATGATGAAATACAACCCAATTATCTGCTGTCTCCATGAAACACATCTAATACACAAGTATTCATACAGACTCAAGATGAAGGGATAGAAAAATATATTCCATGAAAATGGAAATCAAAAGAAGGCAGGTGTAGCCATTCTAATAGCAGATAAAATTGAATTTAAGTCAAAAGTAGTACAGAAAGTCAAACATAGTCATTATATGGCAGTAAAAGGAGAAATTCAACAAGAAGACATAACCAACCTAAATATTTCTGCATCTAACATAGGAGCACTCAGATTCATAAAGTAAACCCTACTAGATTTAAACAAAGAGATAAAAAGCAGCATCATAATTTCTGGGGACTTCAATATCCCACTGACAGACCTGGACAGATCATCCAAGCAGAAAATAAATAAATAAACACTGGACATAAATGAGACTCTAGAACAAATGGGCCTAACAGACATTTATAGATTTTTTAATTGAAAACTAGTGAATAAATATTCTTTCATCAGCATGTGGAACATTCTCCAAGATTGATCATATTTTAGGCCACAAAACATGGCTCAATAAATTAAAAAAATCAAAATCATGCCATATATCTTCTCAGACCACAGTGGAATAAAACTGGAAATCAACACCAAGAGAAACACTCAATTCTACACAAAGTCATAGAAATTAAATAGCCTACTGCTAAATTATTATTGAATCAACAATGAAATTAGGATGGAAATCAAAAGATTCCTTAAACTGAATTACAAAGGGGACAAAAGCTATCAAAATCTATGGAATTCAGGAAATGTTATCCTAAGGAGACAATTCATAGCCTTAAATGCCTACATCAAAAAGACAGAAAGATCACAAATTAACAACCTAATGACACATCTCAATGAACTAGAAAGGAAGAGCAAAGCAAACCAAAAACCAGCAGAAGAAAAGAAATAACAAAGATTAGAGCAGAGCTACATGAAATCAAAAACAAGAAAATAATACAGAAGATGGACAAAATAAAAAGTTGGTTCTTTAAAAAGATAAACAACAGTGATAGAACCTCTTGGTAGTTAAATCAGGAACAGAAGAGAAAGGACCCATATAAGCTCAATCAGAAATAAAAAAGGAGATATTACAACTGATACCACAGAAATAAAAAATATCATCTATGAATCCTATGAAAATATCTATGCACATAAACTAAAAATGTAGAGGAAATGGATAAGTTCCTGGAAATATACAATCTCTGAAGACTCAACCAGGAAGAAATAGAGCTCTTGAATAGACCAGTAATGAGCAATGAGATTGAAGCAACAATAAAAAAATCTTCCAACAACAACAACAAAACCCTGGGCCAGATGGATTCATAGCCAAATTTTATCAGACCTACAAAGAAGAATTTGTACCACCACTGCAGAATTTATTCCATAATATCAAGAAATAGGGAATCCGCCCCAAGTCATTCTGCAAAGCCAGTATCCCATTGATACCAAAACCAGGAAAGGACACAACAAAAAA
>CAUYRB010065689.1:0-26622 GCA_963574695.1 Propithecus perrieri | reverse complement strand
GAAAGAAAGGATATCTAAATCAGGAAAGAGGAGGTCAAACTGCCACTTTTTGCCCATGATAATGATCTTATATCTGGAAAACCCCAAAGACTCCACCAAGAGACTCCTGGAATTGAGAAATAAATTCAAAAGCCTCAGGTTACAAAATCAGTGTATACAAATCAGTAGCATTCCTATACACCAATAACAATCAAGCTGAGAATCAAATCAAGGACTCAATACCATTCACAACAGCTACAAGGAAAATAAAATACCTAGGAATATACTTAACCAAGGAGGTGAAAGATCTCTACAAAGAGAACTACAAAAGACTGAGGAAGGAAATCACAGATGACACAAACAAATGGAAAAACAGATCATCCTCATGGATTGGTAGAATCAACATTGTTAAAATGTCCATACTACCCAAAGTGATTTACAGGTTCAGTGCAATCCCCATCAAAATATCAACATCATATTTCACAGGTCTAGAAAAAAATCTGTGCTTCATTTGGACCCAGATAAGAGCCCGAATAGTCAAAGCAACCTTAAGCAAAAAGAAGAAATATGGTGGCATCACATTACCAGACTTCAAACTATACTACAAGGCGATAGTAACCAAAACAGCATGGTATTGGCACAAAAATAGAGGCATAGACCAATGGAACAGAATACAAAACCCAGATATAAAACCATCCACATACAGCCAACTGATCTTTGACAAAGCAGACAATATTCACTGGGGAAAAGAGCCCCATTCAATAAATGGTGCTGGAAAAATTGAATAGCCATACGCAGGAGAATGAAACAGGATCCATATCTCTCATCACTCAAAACAGTTAATTCAAGATGGATAAAAGACTTAAATGTAAGGCATGAAACCATAAATGTATTTATTTTTATAATGTTTTATTGATACATATTAGGTGTACATATTTTGGGCATACATGTCATAGTTTGATACATTCATATAATATATAAAGATCACATCAGGGTGATTGGGATATCCAGCACTTTAGATATGTATCTCTTTATGCTAGGAACTTTCAAATTATTCTCTTTTAGCTATTTTGAAATGTTATAATAGATTAACATTAAATGTAGTTACCCTACTGATCTGTTAAACACCAGGTATTATTTCTTCTATGTAATTGTGTATTTGTTCCCACTAATCAACCTCTCTTTATGCCCTTGCCCTCCCCTCTATCCTTCCTGGCCTCTGGTAACCACCAGTCTACTCTCGATCTTCATGAGATCCACTTTTTGAAGCATCCACATATGAATAAGAACATGTGATATTTGTCTTTCTGTGCTTGGCTTATTTCATTTAACATAATGACCTCCAGTTCCATCCATGTGCTGCAAATGACAGGATTTCATTCTTTTATATGTCCAAATAATATTACATTGTAAATAGATTTTTAAAATCTATTAGATTTATCTAGGTTATGATTTTATGATAAGCCTAGATGGGATCCTTTATTTTTTTTCTCCTGAGGTTAATTACATTTATCGCCTCTCTTAGTACAAAAATAGCTCAAGCTATTTAGTTACTTTGTTTTGGGTCCTACCTCAAAATGAGAAAATTAATGACCATCAAAAGGAAATGTATTAGCTCTTAACATGAGAAAAAGGTCCTTGCAGATCCTAATTGTTAAGAGTATTAGGAAATAAATGTACTAACATTTAAAATCTCATAAAAGTGAAAAGAATCATGAAGGTACATAATCTGGATAAAATGGCTGATTTCATCCTAGTAGAAATGGGTACAATGAACACTATGTGGGCACACTTATAGCCCTGACTCAAGCATTACAAAAGCGATCCATGTAACCAAAAACATTTGTACCCTCGTAATATTTTGAAATATAAAAAAAAAAAAAGAAAGAAAGAAGGCCAGGTGAGGTGGCTCGCGTCTCTAATTCTAGCACTCTGGGAGGCCAAGGTGGGAGAATCACTTGAACTCATTAAGAGTTCAAGACCAGCCTGAACAAAAGCAAGAGTCTGTCTCTATTAAAAATAGAAAAATTAACTGGATGTTATAGCACACACCTGTAGTCCGAGCTACTCGGGAGGCTAAGGCAGGAGGATCACTTGAGCCCAGGAGTTTGAGGTTGCAGTGAGCTATGATGATGCCACTGTACTCTACTCAGGGCAACAGAGCTAGACTCTGTCTCAAAAAAAAAAAAATATATATATATATATATGTATATATATATCATGAAGAATTAAATCAAACATGAAAGATAAAGCAACATAATCTAGGAAAAATGAAGCCATAATTTTTGTCCTAGTTATTTTTGTGATTCATGAGTGATTAGGAGCTTGTAAAAATAAGTCTTACTAAGTCATTAAATGATGAATGGGTAATGATTGTGATTACAAATTGCTGATTAAAACCAAGCTGATACATTTGATTTGTAAAATTGGTTATCTGCTTCATAATTTAAAAAATTATAAACCTTAAGAACATGCTAAGCTATTTCTTTTTTGAAAGATACATCTATAATATCCAGAGGTTTCCTAATGATGGTAGGGAGGTGAGCAAAAAATGAGAATCGGAAACTGCTTTGGATAGCAGAGAAGTTTACGTTCCACATACTTATCACGCTTCCAGCTTCACACTCTCTTCCCACACAAAGTTTAAGAAACCCATACCCATGTTAAATAGTTGAGTTTAATGGAGAACTGAGGCAATGTAGTGAAAACAGATCATGCACAGGATTTAATCTTCTTACATTGTATTGACATTAAATACTAGCATAAATATGTTTGCTTTCCCTTTTTAAAAAGGGTAGATGGAGGGTAGATTATGTATGTGTTCTTTCTGTTTTTTGTTATTTGGTTTTTTTGTGTGCGTGGCTTTCCTTAGTGAAGGTAATCGTGAGCATCGATACATTAAAAAATTTATTGTTCATATGTCTTGATGTCCTCCTACAGAGCAGAGTGGCCAAAAGAACAGTTTATTGCACCATATGTTCCACGGTTCCGCAATGGCTGGGAGCCCCCAATGCTGAACTTCATGGGAGCACCAATGGAGCAAGAGCTTTATCAGTTGGCTGAGTCTGTGGCAAATGTAGCAGAACATCAGCGCAAACAGGAAATAAAAAGATTATCCACAGAGGTAAAGTTTTTTAGTATCACCTTTTGTAGATAGCACAATAATCTGTGCATTCTCTTGTAATTATAATTGTGAGTTTTCATTATTGATCTGAAGATTGATTGTTCTAGAATCAAAGACTGAATGTTACCTTCTCATGAGTGCCCCCTCTCTCTCACCTCTGTCATTTTTGTGACAGTTGCTCTGTTCATAAAGCCCAACCCCAGCCCATGTTCTCCTCAGTCTGTTGGCCCTCACTCCTACCCCTGCTGCCACTGCTCTCCTGGGCCTGGGGCCCTAAGCCTTTTTGAGAAGGTACTCTCGCTCTTTGTCAGGGACTTCCCCTATTGCCTTTTGGCTTATTTCTTTCTATTTTCCTCTCCCATTGTCAGACCTTCAAGACAATTCCCTGAATCTTGATCCTCTAAGGCTGTCCCAAGCAGCAATCCCTCCCTCTTTCTTCTTTTTCTATCTCTTTCTCTCTACCTTTCTCCTTTTCTCTCTACCTCTTCCCCCCTCTCTCTTTCTCTTTGTCTGTTTTGCCTTGTTCTCTCTGGGGTCATCACAGCCTGGCTAGAGGACCAAAGATTTTTGTGGACTTCAGTTCTCAGGCTCAAATGATGTATAACACCATACATCTTTAGAAGATCATAAAATTTATTTTATTTTTAAGTACTTCGTAAGCTTTAGAGTATAACCTATTTGGGGAGCAAATCGAGAGAATGAAATTGGGTATCCTATATTGTCACATTCCTTAAAAATGATTGTTCTATGACTCTTCTTGTTCTATTGGAAAAGAGCATCGAGTATTGATTAAACAAATACAAATTGGATGATCAGAACTTGAGGATGAATGAAATCTAGTTTGAAGAAGAAACAGTAAATGATGACTAGATCCTTCTGCAGTCCTGTTCATTTTCTTTATTTCATTCCTTAGATTAATTTTCTCAGGCTATTTATAATGTAGAAACATGATAGGAAGGAATCAATTAGCAAACCACAGTAGATTACATCTTGTGACCACTTTTAAGGGGAAACATTGATCTAAATTAAATTTTTAAAAATCATTCCCTTGGGGGACTGTTGTTTGGACAATAACAATAATATTATAGATTAGTTAAATTCCTGAAACTTTAAAAATAAAGCAAATATACTGCTTTGAAATTCATTTTTTTTTTGATGTGATTTTTTTCCCTCTGGTCTATAAGGAAAGAGTTGGATTCCATACCCGTCCTGCCCTCTAAATGAGTAATTAAGAAGATGACCTCACTGCTCTGAGCATTGGTTGACACGCATATGTTCCTGCCTGTATTTTATAGTTTAGGCTTCATCACTATGAATTTTCTTTCCATTTGGAGGGCAACATTTTTAGAGGAAAAAAATGTACTCAAACCTGATATTTTGATATATTTGCTGTTGCTGTAGTTACAGTCCAGCTGTTTCCAAATAAAATTTCCAGCTTATAGTCTTCATATCTTAAATAAGCAAATATCTTCACTTCATAATGTATGCCTCATAAATTCACTTTTGTGAGTTCTTTTTCAATTTGTGTATTTAAGGGGAGAGTAATGTGTTCTGGGCTTCCAGGATATAAGTTTGTCTACTCTTACTGAATAAGTAATTTTAAAAGAGCAATTATTGAGAATCCTTACTTGTAATGAGTTATCATTTTCCTGTTGTAAACTGTATTTTATAGCTTAAGTAGTTATTCAGAGGTTTAAAAAAATGAAATGAAAAAAACATGCTAGCAGTTCTAGGGGATTTTATGCCTTGAGATTTTGTCAGAAAATAGGCCAAGTAATGGTGATTTAAAATGCATAAAAAATGTAATCATTCCTAGAAGAGATTTTATTGTACCTTATTGCTACTATAATAAATACATTTACAACAAGACGGTAATTCAGGGTCTGGTGGTTTCGTTCAGAAGCGAAAGGCATAGGTGATGCGGAGTGGCAAATATGGGCGGCAGTACTCAGCGTCTGTACTTCCTCTGACCCAGCAGCAGCCCTGCGCAAGGTTGAATAGTCATCAAAGTTAGTCATTTGTCGTCATCTGTCTCCTCCCGTCTAGCATTCCCAGTCAGTCTCAGGACCCAGTGATTTCATACTGGCTTACCTCACTCTATTATGTTCAGAGCTGGGCAAAAGGTGTGGGTGATTCTAACAGTTTTTTGCACTCCCTCTTTAGAACAACCTTTAATAAAAAATTACCTAATCAAATTTAGTGCCTCTTCTCTCTGCTAGGGAAGTGATAAACTGAATTAATTGAGCTCAGGTATTTAAATGGCTAAAAATTTGTATTTGTGTGTTAAATGCAGTGTCCTGATATACAATTCAGAGGAATCATGTAATGTAGGTATTTTGACATCAGCACTGATCCACTGGGGACACATCACCTTCTCTGTCTATGGATAAATTCAGCCCTCCTTCTGCCAACTTTATCATTAGAATTAACCATAGTAACCACATGTCCAAGACTTTTCTGAAGCATTCCAAGTTTCAAATATTTTGCCCCAATGAATCCATAAACAACTGAAATACCCACAGAATTCCAATGCTTCAGTATGAATCATGCTTCTCTCATACTTCACTTTTGTATAAAGAAACAGTATAAAATCTTCAGGTAATGTTTTTTTTTGTTTTCTCCCAATCTGAGCATGTAGCTTCTATAGCTTTAAAACCATGGTGCTCAATGGGACTTCTTGGTAGCACCCAGGAGGTTCATGTCTGAATTGTGTTGGCTGCAAAAAAGAAATGATTCCAGCATTGTCTTATCCGGGACTCTTGACTATCAAGATCAATGTATTTGTGTCTTTCTATGTTTTCCTTGACAGTAAATCTGATAATAGTGCTGCTGTTGTTTAAAATTTGAAAATACTATAGTGTTTTGTGTATAATTTTTAAAATGAGAAAAATGAGAGGGTTGTATAATTTTAATGCACAGAGTTGACTTTCTTGTGACAATAATTTACTTTGCTAGAGTGGTGGAGTTTTTTTAAAAACAGAGAGCAAGATTTAGCCTTTGCATTAATGACTTTTCTTATGTCTTTGACATAAATGTATCACTCCCATTTCATAATTTATTAATATAATGGTCAATCACTTGAAAGTGAAAACTGATCTCAATATAGTGGAGGGTTCTTGTTGACTTATATGAGTGTTCAAATCATATTTGGTGATTCTTTCATCTGTCTTTCAGCATTCCAGTGTATCTGAGTATCCTCCACCCGATGGATATGCATTCAATAACAACATGTACACAAGAGGGCCCCATCTGGACCAAGGGGAAGCCGCTGTTGCTTTTAAGCCAACTCCTAATCGCCATGTAGATAGGTAACACTTAATGGGCACCAATTAGAGAGCTGTGAATAACTGTCTCTGGTTTAGTGCTAAGAGGTGACAGTGTCTGTATTGTCTACTACTTCTTTAAACTTTCCATCTGTTAATTATTTGATAAAGGTTCAGTTCATTTATAGAACTGGCTTTAATGAGCAAAAGATGTCTGGACCTCCAATCTGTAATTCTCATTTAATGCGAATGCCTTTGGATGACTTTCCCTTTTTTAAAAGATACTTCTGACAAAATGTGTGCATTAAGAAGAAAGAAGAATTGTCTTGAAACTCTCCATTAGTTTGTACCCGATGGTCTCTAAGGATCTTTCCAGCTCTGTAACTTTCAAAGGAAAAAATTTTCACCCTTCTCTTCACCTAATAAAAACAAATACGCCATCCTTTAGATAGAAATATTTAAACTAAATAGAAGCTAAATATTAAAATGGAGTTAATTCCTTATCTTTCATGCCATTTCATCTTATTATATTTTATCTTGATGTTCCAGTTTTACATTTCATTTGTTTTTCTATATTTTCACTCTTAAAGAATTTAATAAAGGCGGGAATAGAGAATTGGGATGGAGAAGAAATAAAGGAACTGGAATAGGTTCACTTTGTTTTCATTCTTGTTTTCAGGCAAGTGAGGTTTACATAGCGCCAACTCACATACAAAAGGGAAAGAAAAGGAAGTGCAATATTGCTAACGAGGCTGTAAGAGGATGATCATACAGATAAAGTGGGTCAGAGAACCTGTCCTAGTACTTGCCTGTCAAAGCCCCTCTTACCATGAGAGTTACATGCCCTTTATTTCTTTTCAGTATCCTCCTTTCTTACGGAATCTGAGGAAGGTAGTATTTAAAATTTTGTTCTTTGTCAGGGATGGTGACAGGTAATGCTTAAGTAATTGCCATGGAAATTATACAGGTATTGCTCTAAGGGCACCAGTAACATATTAAATTGAGTACAAGGAAAAGTCAGCAATGAATAATATATTTTGAAAATGCCAACATATGAAAATAAGTTTTAATTATAGAATTATTTTTAGTAGATACAGGTGGAAATTAGTTTGACAGCTTAAACATTATTTCTTTGAAATTCTTCTTGACTAACTCACTACTCATCTCAATATTTTTTTCTTTCCTTCTGTCTTAAATGTCAACATTCTAGAAATTATTTCAGATTAGCAGTTATTTTTTTATTTATTTCTATCACTCCGGTCAATTGGATGGTTTTCCATAGCTAAGTAACTTGGAAAACCATTTGAGTACATTTCTCATATGTATACTACATATTGACACTAGAAAACTTTTATCATGCTCCATTTTAAGACCACATCTAGCACAATGTGGTCACTCACTAAGTGTTGACTTATTTGATTTATTGATTGAATGACTAAATAAATACATGATAGTGTATTCAACATTTCAGAGTCAATCCCTCCCTGTCCTTCACCTGCATATCTATAAAGGATAGTAGTACTTATGGAGTAACCTCTGTCATTTATTTTGGGCAGCTTACCACAAAGTCTTTTAATTAAAGTTTACCTTGATCTTTATGACCTTCATAGTATATCAGGAGAGTATGCCTTTGATTTATTGATTTAGATATATCTTTGTACCTCATTTACTTCCAGAATGGGTTCAGGCACTTAAATTATATATAGCTAAAGTGATGTTATTATTAAAAATTAAATAATGAAATAAAATAGAAAATTAAGAAATTAAGAGGGAGGATAAGAATGAAAATTTATGAAGTATAAGAATTGACACTGAAATTGAATTTCGAATTTGTCTTTGAGATTTCTGGCTGTCAGAGCAAAAAGAAAAACAACCATTTATTGTCATTAGGAAGAAGAAATATATATTAGTTCATTTGAATAAATAATGCTTTTCGTGCTACTAAATTCTCAAAAATATCTGTCTCATGGAACTTTATATAGGATGGTATAAGTGATGTAAAGGACACTCGTTTTTAACAATATTTTTTCTTCATTTAGAAAAGGCTGTGGTGAATTTCATAAGGTTTCTTTTGGTAACTTCTGATAAATAGAAAATTTAAGTGGAATATAGTAAAGGAAATTCCATGAAGGGATGGTAGCCTTAGAGTGGTCGAAATTTAGCCAGAGAAAGATTTTTTTTTAAAATACATTGAATGATGGGTAGATTTTGTATCTCAGTTCTTATGGGTCCCATTTCTCATCTGGACTTAATAGGAGCTGGGATAGTTGATATATACCAAGATCATGGATGTTCTTTGTTGCTAAGAAAATTTGTCATCATTATTGCAAAAACTATCTGAAAATTGTAGTCTGGAAAAAATATTGAGAGGTGTGGAATTTGCTTTTATAATTATTGTTATTGACCTTTATTGCATGCGAGGGAAGCAGTAGATATCATATGAAGTATATTCACTGTTAAGCAAAATACCTGTTTGTTGAATTTAAAGCCTGCACCTTTGAGTTTTATAGTTCACTGCTATTCAGATACAATTAGTATTTTAGAGTTCTCAGATTATTGCTATCTCTACATTTGCTCTATATCAAGTGGCACATCTATTATTCCAAATCAGAAACAGACCATACATTTTGATGCATTCTCTCTCCCTTAAGAAACTTTGTTATATCTGAAAAGTTATAAATTATGATTTTCCAATTGATAACTATGGTCAGTGTCATGTCCAGGTTTAATATATAGAGGGGAAAAACTGTAAAACATAAAGATTCATAAATTCTAAAGCATTTTATTATATAAGTGCATGCTGGACAAACACTTCTGAGACATGAAGATAGCAAAAACTTTAAAGACAACCACAGCAAACTTTTCTTTTTAACTCACTGATTCAGTTACTTAGTGGTGGAGTTATTCTACTCTTTGTTATAGTATACTTAATTCTCCATTATTAATAGCTATCATTTTCTACATCATAGGATAGAGGAACATGGGGGAAGAGAGAAAGATAAAAAAACTGAAATTACTGTTTTCCTTACTTCTGGGGTGATTGAATCTCTTTTATCTTCTACATGAAATTTTAATAGATTAAATATGTGCATTTAAAGTAGATTTCCCACCCCTGTTCTAGTAGGGATAGAGGTGAAATCCAGGAAACACAGTTTAAAAATTATTATTATTAATAATATAATGATTATTTGACCATAATTTCACTTTGTTCACCATTCTTTTTTTTTTGTTTTTTAACCATACTAACATAGCCAATAAGCTATGCTTATATATAAGCTGTGTGACCTGTGTACAGGTCATCTTTTTTCATTGTCCCTGCCCTCCTTCTCCAATGGAGTAACTACCTAAGAGGTAGCAAATATCTGTGATGACAGGATATGTTATGTCTGCAGCGGTCCTGCAGGCCCCATATCACTCAGCATTCCAGCATTCCAGAGAACTTGGTACGCAGCACAAAGAATGGCCACTTGACAGGGGCAGGATGACCAAACATCTATCTGCTTTTTCCCTTGTAGAGCTGGGTGAGGAAATGTGGGAATGTAAGTGGAGAGGACTAGGGAGTAAAATTAATGAAGAAGAGTTAAACTTACGACTTTGTTAGTGAAATATATGAAGAAAATATGCATTTTTAATACATTAAATTTTATTGTGTTATATATAAAGATAGTTTTTAATTATGTTAGATCTATTAGTGCTCATTTAATAATTAGAAGAAGTATTTGATTTTTTAAGGACGTTTTCTCTTTTTACAAAAAGGGCCCATGCACCTTTTTTTAATCTTTAAAAAAAATTTATAGTGAATTAAATTGTTCATTTGCTTATTTATTTGGAAGTGTAATTGGTCTTGTACTTAATGCATACCTTCCCTTGCAATGTAGGTAACTGGGAAAAGCTTTCCTAAAAGTTGACAGCTAGTCATAATTTTTAAATTTATATATTTGATTAACAAATCAGAGATATGGCTTGAATTAGTGAAGTCAACATGTAACTTAAAACTACCACTATAGAAATTATCTTCAGTCTCCTTTAATTTTATGAAAAATACTAACATTTATCTTTATCCTAGTTCTTTCATGGTAGTGATGCTAATTAACAAAACCATATGCAGTATATGTAATTACTAGAAAAAGAATTCATACATTCGCATTCTAGATTTGGATTCTAAATTTGTCTTAACACCAACTAGCCTTGTGATTTTGCATTATTTATTTTTGCCCTAGCCATAGTTTGTTTATTTTAGCAGTAAGAACTCCAAAGTTTGTTTCTCATATTCTATAAAATATAATAAAACTGAAGTACTATTTTTGTCAGAATGTTTTCTGGTAGAATTTGGCTTGATTAATATTTTACTTCTGTTTTCATCCTTTAGGAAGACCTAACAGAATGATAATCTCTTTTCTTTCTTCTTGTAGAAGTTATGACCCACTCAAAACACAACCCAAGAAATACGCCAAATCCAAGTATGACTTTGTGGCAAGGAACAACAGTGAGCTCTCAGTTCTAAAGGATGATATTTTAGAGGTGATAGAATTTTACCTTTTTTATACTCTTAATAAAGTAGATTTATTGTATTCCTCTTTTGGTATACATCTAAACCTTCCTCAAAGAAATAACAAAGTCAAGAAAATATTCTTCAGTATAATATTACTAAAGATACAGTATATTAGAGATACCTGTGTCTATTTAGAAGTGGTAGATATATACCCCTTCTACCGAGGTGGCTTTAAATTACTCTTTTATCTGTTTTCTGAGAGGGAAGGGATATGGGAGGGTGTGGGTTACTTAGCTTACTTTGTTCTCTTCCTTCCCTTTTTTCTTCTGGGATTTATACATTTTGGAATCAGGCCAGTTATCAATTCAGATGTAGATGCATATAATAAAAATTTTAATAAGAGAAAACATTTTCTCTTATCCTAGTGTCCTTACACAAATATACCCAGCTGTCCATGAACTAATGTTAGGGATAGTCTACCATGACACCCAAATCTCCTTGTTAGGTTATAATTGAGCATTCATCTTCTTGAATGTAGAAGGTGAATATGTACAATAAATTTTGTAAAAAAAAATATATGGTTTTTATACTTTTTTTTCCTATCCCCAAGATGGAGACAATAGGACTTTCTAAGAGAATCATCTTAGTGCTCTATAAGTACTTCAAATAATGCAGATACAATGTTAAGAGATAATACGGACCTGGGTAGATTCACCATAGTGTGATACCTTATCTGTTCTATACTAGTAAATGTAACTTTTATTGTAATTCTGAGAATCATACAATTAACAATATGTTGATGCTGAGTCAATTTATCAGAAGTGAAAAAATGTTCTTGGTTGAAGTCTAAGAATAAAAATTGACTTCCTTCATGTGTTGAGTCTTATATGGAAATTATACCTTTATTTTTACACATGATGACAGATACTTGATGATAGGAAGCAGTGGTGGAAAGTTCGAAATGCAAGTGGAGACTGTGGATTTGTGCCAAATAACATTTTGGATATTGTGAGACCTCCAGAATCTGGATTGGGGCGTGCCGATCCACCTTATACACATACCATACAGGTAATTTTGATTTCTTAGCAGAGCTTAATATTACAAATTTATAAATGTATCACTCTCTGACAGGATTTAAGTACCTTTTGTGTATTAATCATTTTGAAATTTAATTGTATGTACATTTTTTTCTAAAGTAATTGGGGGGCAATGATGATAGACACAGGGAAGAATTACACATATGTTTTCTGACTTACTTCTTCAGGAAATTGTTCAAAATGTTTAGCAGTAAGTGACTGTTTCTCTGAATGCTTTTTTTCCCCAAGTCTGTAATGTTTCTGACATTCAGAGAAATAGTACTTCTATCTTTTCACCCACAGCACTCCTATCGACCAGTGGCTTCCTCTCGTTAGAGGATGGCACTAAGACAGTGGCTGGAGTGTCCAGCAGTTCATCTTAACGGGCCTTTGCCTACAGAATCTCTTAAATGTGCTGCCATTGACCAGCCTTGAACTTGTATTCATCTCACCTTACACTGCTACATGAGTACCTGTTCAGTTAGATCATAATATTTTTTCCTCTCTTGATTTTAAGATTAAAATATACTTCTGATATAGATTAGATAGGTCAGGTTCTCTCTTCTTGCTCATTGAATAATTCTTGAGGCCCATTGCCACATTTTCAGAATGTCGGTGTCTCTGGTCATCTCATTCACCCTGACATCTGGATTCACTTGTTGTTAAACGCTTGGGATTTTTAGACCCATGACAGGCTCTCTAGAGTCAGGTTTGCCAACAGAGACAGAATGGATGGCCTCATGTACAGCCTCTGAACCCAGGGTGGCTTCTTTCTTATGCACCCAGGAAGAATTCTTCTAATTTCAGACTGTTGAGAAAAAGATAAAATCTGATTCCATAATAATGTCATCAATTTGAGTAGAAGCTACATAGACTATGCAGTAAAATAGGTAATTTTTATGCCAGGTCCAAGCTTAATAAAATTCAGACTGTCTAAACCTAGAATTGCGGTCATACGCCTGCTGCCATAACCATTCATTTAAGTACTTATGGCTCCTCATAACATTCAAGCCATTATAGGCCCTGTACTTATCTAGAGGGACTTGGCCTTATTAGAATCCATGCATTAAGCAACATTTAAAATGAAGAATTAGTGTATAGTTTCTGTATATCAATAACTTAAAGTGATGGCAATGGAAATTGTTTGCTGTGCTTGTTTTGGCTGGCCTGGTGTGCATGTGTATTATGTACTTATTTTATGTTCATCATTTGTCATTAGCTGTTGATGCCAAAGAAGGAGTTTGAGTTATTCAAGGTATGGTCTCTTCCATTTCCCATGGATTTTTGAAGTGAATTTTCTAACTTAATTTTTATACCTTTTTCTTTCTTTAGTTTCTACTTTTCTGAGTTTGAGGTGTTACCTAACATAATGTAGGCTTCTGTCTAGTTTATGGATGCCAGTTCTTCATTTTCTTTCCTATAGAGGTATAGAGTGTTATGCTTGAAACATATGACTAAAACTCTGCTAGAGTATATGCTCTTTGAGCTGTATCAACTATTTTTAATATTCAACTCACGATAATCTATGAGAAGTACTATTCACAGAGGATATCCCTAATTCCCATATGTGAACAGAAGCCAAGAGTTTATATTTTATGTGTTGAAAATAATTATCCAAATTTGCTTTTATGTGTGTGTGTGTGGTTTCTAAGAATAAGCAAACTTTGATAAAATAAGATACTTACACTTGCAAATAATATAAATTATAAGTATTTTCTCCCATCTGAGATTTCCTAAGGAATGTAATGCCTTTTGTAATGTCTTTCACCTTTTCCTGTTTACTGTTCATTCTTGTCTTTTCCTTCAATTCTCATTCCTGGCTTGAGCCATAAGTTGACTTTCTGTTTAAAGGTTCTGTCTAAAATTGAACTAAAACTATTAATTACATATCATAGGTAGGGAGAGTACTTTTGGAGAACATAAATATATTTCCCTTTTCTTGAACAGAACGTCGTGTTTTATTTTTGTCAACTTTGGCACAACCAATAAATTTTTTAAGTGTTCACAAGCTTCA
The DNA here is from genome assembly GCA_963574695.1 of Propithecus perrieri. Taxonomy (NCBI): domain Eukaryota; kingdom Metazoa; phylum Chordata; class Mammalia; order Primates; family Indriidae; genus Propithecus; species Propithecus perrieri. The sequence continues at coordinate 12,674 of CAUYRB010065689.1, read as the reverse complement.
TGAGTTTATTTTGCTACTCTATGTAAATAGAAACTTGTGGTCCTTGTGGGGATTGCCTATTTTGGCTATTTCCTTTTAAACTTTTCAACACTATGTAACTGTCTTTTGAAAATTTCTGAATGCAAATATAAATGTAGTGGTGCATGTAGAAATGGGTAAAGAAGCCCTCTTTGTGTGTGTGTGTGTGTGTGTGTGGTGAGTGGTGTTTAGGTTGAGGGCTGTACTTTTAAAAAGTATTAAAAACAATCTGCTTTTTAACACCTCCTGAAAAATTTGGGCTGAGCTCAACAAAACCACTAAGACCTTGTACAAATTTTAAGAAGCAAGTTTGACAATCTGCTTTTGCTATCTGCTATCTGGCATAAATCCTACTCTAAAAGGATTTCTATTTCCAAAGCATTTTTAACATTTTTAAAAAAAGAATAGAGTAAGATGGAAAAGAAAACATCCTTGGAAATATATGCCAGTTATTTTTATACCTCTACAACAGTATCAACAGATACCTTTATCTAAAATATCTAAGAAAAAATTCTGCAGTTTATTTCAGAATGACAATAAAGATACTACCGTATTTGTGTAGATTCCGGTGATCTTAATACCCTAACCTTATAAAACTTGACTGGATTACAAATATATGTCTTACTCATCATTTTTATTCTTTCATTCCTCAAATATTTGTTGAGTGCCGGTGTCTTGCACTTGATAAAAAGAACGATAGAAAGCTCAGCTCTGAGCAAATCCTTTGTGAAAGCCTGCTGTGTGGCAATGAGTTCCCAAGTCATCTGCCGTGGCTTCACTCTTTCCTATGTTCTTGCTGTATCAAGAGCAGCGACCCTTCTCTCCTCCTCAGATACAGCCCACGCACTTTTTTCCCCTTCCATGTGTCTCTTCCATCCAATGATATCAAAAGTCTGAAGAAATGTAAAGAAACTTCCTCTGACAAAAATGTTTTAGATCTCAGTACTGTGCTGCAGAAATACAACTAATGATTTATTGCTTAAGCTTGCATCACATTCATAGATAGCAATGATAATATACTCCAAAGTAGATAGTGCCAGTGTCAGTGCTCTTGTGCCAGGCATTGTTTTAGCACTTCACAAATACTAATTCCTTTAATTCCCACAACAACCTTGTGAAGTAGGCACATTTTACATAGGGTACTAAGGTACAGGAGAGATCACTTGCCCACATTTACACGCTCTGGATGCCAGGATTGGGACACAGCACTCTGGCAGAGTCCATGCTCCAATGCACTCTGCTGTTCTAGGGAACAGTGAGTACAAAAGGTTGTCATCTCTTTTTGTATAAACACGTAGTTTTTCACTACATGAATGCTTAAAGTGATGTTTTTAAAAAGTAGCTTTACCGTGATAAAAGCTGATCTGAACAGTCACAATCCTTGGAATTGGATTTTCACTTTATGTATCCATTTCCTGGATTTCATTGATTCTTTCATTTTTTTTTATCATTTAAGGCTAATAACCCAAATTATATGATTTACTTAAAAACAACATTTTATAAATGGTGGAAATAAAGGAATTATGTATAAACTATTTTCATGCAACATCTCTAAGTCATCAAATTTTTTTTTTTTTTTTTTTTGAGACAGAGTCTCACTGTGTTGCCCAGGCTAGAGTGCCGTGGCGTCATCCTCGCTCACAGCAACCTCAAACTCCTGGGCTCAAGCGCTCCTCCTGCCTCAGCCTCCTGAGTAGCTGGCACTACAGGCACGCGCCACCATGCCCGGCTATTTTTTCTATATATTTTTAGTTGTCCAATTAATTTCTTTCTATTTATAGTAGAGATGGGATCTCGCTCTTGCTCAGGTTGGTTTCGAACTCCTGAGCTCAAACAATCCGCCCGCCTCGGCCTCCCAGAGAGCTAGGATTATAGGCATGAGCCAACGTGCCCGGCCCATCAAATATTTTTTAAATGGACACGGTTGTGACTCCTGTTTTTATGCCCTTATGTTTCTTGTAAAGAAGTGTATATTAATAATGACAGTTTCTGGGTGAAGGGCACAAGTACAGCCCTTGTCTATTGTTCACACACTTTTGTCAGAGATCCTGTTCTGATGACAGGGTGCTCATACCTGGCACCAGTAGTGAATAGGTGTTGAATTGCCACCTGGTGTCCCTGAGAGGCCAGGCTATTTAATATCCTCACATTTGATGTGATTTTTAACAGCTCTCTAAAGACAACCATTCCCACCTAATGTGTTTCCCCCATGGCTTCAGCAAAGTTTTAAAAATAAAAAGAGAGGGTAACAAAGAATTTTCAAAAGATACCAAACATAAGAAGAGATCGAATGAAACCCCAGGGAAAAGAAAGAATGCTTATGAGAGATTGTGGAGAAATGACATGTCTTCTCATAAGACTTTTGTTGTAGAGCATTCCAGGGCTTTGCATGTTTTAGCTGGGCAACAGATGGCCATCCAGGCTGCTTTCTCCCCACCTGGAATCTACTTGCCACATGAAGTTTCCTGATCTTTCTTTTGACTTGATTCCCAGACCTCTAGCACTGTGACTGTTCATCTACTAAAATTACCCTTTTACCCATTTAGATTCTCATGCTATGTGCCAGGAGCAGAAGCCAACCCCTCTGCTGTTATTTCTAACATACCCAATGGCCTGAATAAAGAAGTCTTTTGTTTATTTTTAAGTCTATGTGTTTATTATTATTACAGATATTCTTAATCCACCAAGATAACAAATAATTATGAATGTCCAGTCTTTATGGTCTTGTGAATTCAGCAAAAAGTTTCCTGTCTTTTCTATTTCCTAGCAAAAGATATTATGATACTGTGGGAGAAGTCCCAATCTAGGTATTGGTAGATGAGGGTTCTGGTCCTGGTTCTGCCACTAACCAGCTGTGTGACCGACCTTAAAGAGAGCATTTTATTTTTCTGTGCTCCAACTTACTTGGCTGTGAAATAGAGGGGGTCAGTTGTGTGGTCTCTACAGTTCTAGCTAGATAAGATTCTCTTAGTCTTTATATAGATGTTTAAGTAGCCCTGTATTAAAACTGGAAATATTTTCTACAGGTGACTACTAAACAAGTAACCTACTAATTTCAGCCCATGTTATGAATGCTCTGTTTTTAAGCTCAAACCAGACATTCAAATACTGCTGGACAGAGAGTGATTACTTTATTAGAGATGCCTTCATTGTCTTCCAGCCAGGCCAATTTCCTTATAATATTCTGTTCTGTAAAATTTGTTTTTTAAAAATTAATCTCAGAAGACTCTGCTCATTAATTAGAGGCAAGTTTTTAGATAAGGATGTTTACTTTTTATTCTGCCTCATGTATTGACATTTTCTCAGATATTTCTTGTGATAATTTGAGTGATACCCACTCCAAATATATATATTTTATACATATATAAAGTAATTACTGTCCAATATGCACATGTACATAATTACAAAATGTTCTGTGTTTGTTTAGACTGCTTACAAGTTTAAAGCTCACTAAAATCACACCATGATGCATGCAGTATTTCCTTTTGCAAAATCAGCTATTAAATAAGAATTAATCTTACATTTAATGTACTCTAATTGTATTCTGTATAAGATATAAGAATAAAATGAAGCTATATCTTAACATAATACTTTAATACACAAAGTTACTTTTCAAATACTCTATACCATTTATACTGTATTTTAATCTATATTAGTTTTACATGGCTAGATAAAAATGATGGAAATTAATTGTATATTTACAAACTCTTTCACTGGTTGATTTGTGGGCACATAATTTTACTATCAAAAGCTAATTTGCTCACATTTCCTGATATTTATTGTGAATTATAATTGATATTATTTTAATTCCATCTTTTGTCTTAATTTTCTCAACTGATGTGATTTGCTCCATTTTCCTAATAGCAATTACTTGGCGAGCTGTCAGAGGTAACCCACATTCTTTCCCTCATGACACTTCTTTTCTAATATAATTTTTTTAATTCAGTCTCTGGACTTAACACTCTCCAAATGTTCCAGCTGTGCTTAGTTTTCACTGCAGAGTTCCAAAGAGACTAAATTTAGAAGAAAAATGTGTAATTCAGAGTAGGTTAAATTTTTAAGAACAGTTCAATTTTAATGGCTTTGTCGGGCTTACTTGCATAATTTCCCCTCTGAAGCAGTATTTTGCATGAATCAGGAGCTTATCTCTCAATAACATTCTTTAATCCTTGAGAATTTCTACTCAGCTTTGGTTGCTAAAGAAAAGTGACTCATTCCAACTTAATTATCAATAGGAAAGTAAATTTCCTATGAGGTCTAGTAATTTTGTCTTTCAGAGAAAGATAAAAAGAGAGATTTTGTTTTAAATAGAACTTTATATGTGTGGAATCACAGGCAAGAGTTAGGAAGTGACAATTACAGTACAAGAGTAGGTCCACACCAGGTTCACCAACCGTCCCAGTTTGCCCCCAACTGAGGGTTTTACGGGGATGTGGGACTTTTCGTTGCTAATTACTGGTAAAGTCCTGGGAAAACTGAGAGGAATTGGTCAAAATTTCATTTTTGGATTTGGAGCTTCAGTTCCATTGGTTTAGGAGCAAAAAGTCAGAGTGCAGTTCTGTCTTCCAAGACTTTCCATAAGTTGAACGTACACTGGAATCATCAATTCTACAGCTTCAACCAGTAATAACCAAGAGACAGAAATAATAAAGGAAAGAGCATAGCTGGGTGGCAGGTAAAGAGGAGTGGAGCGGCTAGGGAGGGACACAGACAAGTGGCTTCAGGAGTCAATGCTGATTCTGTTTCTTTCACACCAAGAATTACAAACCAGTTTCCATGGAAAAGCTGTCTTGGTTGCCATTCAGAACAGGTTGTAATGATTCAAGGAAAGTCTTTTTTCCTCTTTTTCACATCAGAGGTTGGAAACATGAAGCAGGAGGAGAGGACTAAGAAAAGAGGAAAATGTGCAAGTAAAATATAATTTGTGGCATAAATCATAAAAAATCTTCATATGGGTTTTCTTGACTTTAATCAAATATACATATTTTTAAGCCTATTATGTTAGGTCATCCTGATAAAGTTGCATTGTGTAGTAATGACAGATGAATGAAATGAGGCACAGAACATTTGGTGAGCTTGTCTTCAGGCTTGATTGTGACAATAACACACAGTGTATTCAGTTTTTCGCAGTATTATTTGATGGATAGCAAAACACTTGCTGTTCTTGTTTTTATGAAAGCAGAAAATATGAATCATATCATGAAATGCAGAGCTCATGGCATTTTTTTGTTTAAGTGTTAAAAGCAATAATTTAAACTCTGACACTTTTGAAATACTAATGTGAGAATTCATAGCTCCTCATGAAATTACATGCAAAGGACAGTCTTGTCGACGGAACATTGTACATTAATCAGATGACTTTGGTGTGTGCTGAGTATTACACTTTGGTGATGTTTGCTGTATTTTGATTGCTTTAAATATTTTATTGGCCCAAATATAGGAAGATTATTTTGTGGGATATAATTATAATAATGATACACTCTAATATATGACTGAATATATTAGTATTCAGTTTCTAGACCTTGAATGTGGGGATTAGCAATCTCTTTCTCTTCCATCTAACTCCATGGCTTGCTCGGAGAATCTTATCCCTCTACTCCTTCCCTTCTTCCTTCCCTGCCTCTCTCCTTCTTGCCCTCTTTCTCCCCCAAATATCTACCAGCATTATAAACACCTCTTTCAGTTCTAACTCCGTCCTTGCATAATAGCCTTCCCACTTTCTCCACCCCACCGGTTGGTGAGTGGCAGCTTTTAAAGAGGCAGCAGAAAAGAATGAGGACTCCTTCCCACTCAGGTTTCCACAGATGTTAATTATTTGCCATGAAGGCGACTGTGCTGAAGATTGATATGTTGTTTTTTGAGTAATGATTTAATTAAAAATGATGTGTGTGTGTGTGTGTGTGTGTGTGTGTGTGGTGTGCATTTTTGTTTTAGATCTCTGTGGAAATTGGGGAGGACTCTTAAAATCAATGCCACCTTATATTTGGGCCAATTTAGAACCTAAAAGTAAATACTGTTTTAATCAAAGGACCAGATTACCAAAAGGTTTTTTGCATTTTACGTACTAATCTTAAATTTTAGAATAATTAAAATTGTGTTAGTGCATTATCTAAATTTTACCTCAATTACAAGTCATGGCTGTGCATCTTCAATTCTACAAAGAAAATGTGCCTTTTGAGAATTTGGAGCCTCTTACAATGCAGTTTATCTATTAAAATTATCTTGTTTAGATTTATAAGTCTTAACTATTATGTGTATTTAAATATGAAATATATACAAATGCTGTTTTATAATGGCGTAACCATCATGATTTAAAAAATATTGAAAAGAATTTTATTACATGTACCTTTTTTAATACAGATTTCCACATACCTTTTTCCTACTATATGCTTGTGAGTTGCAGCCAATTAAAGACCATACCACTACCCTCACAACCATCTATCCCACAACATTCCCATTTTAACAGGCAAAATTTCTAATTTTAATAAATTTGCATGAAGATGATGGCAGAAAGGATTATGCCTTGAAAAAATTAATATCAACATTTTAAAATTATTTGCTGGAAAGAACAGAATTAAAAATCTTTGAATATATAGTATACTTACAGAAAATAAGGAGTAAGTGATGCCTATGCTATTGACATTTATAGATTTCCAGTGAAGTTAGAAATTATTATTAGTACAAATTATAAAATAATCAGAAATCTTTTAACCTACCCTGGTCTTGTGTGATTCTGAGTCCAAATTCAGTTTTCTTGACATTTATTACTACAGTACTACTGTTTGCTATTGGCTTATCCTTGTGACTTCTTAACTTACATTTTGACTTTGAACAAATATGTAGAATGTTTAAAAGATGATTTTTAAGGATCATTATACCTATATCTAATAACACAGGATTAGAGATGAATTTGTTATTGGTTTACAAATAAATAGCCAACAATATCCTATTGAAGTATAATTTGTTTTCCTAGCCTAGATTTATATTTTTAAAATTTTCAAGTTAATTATTTGTCTTTTCATAGAAACAAAGGATGGAGTATGGTCCAAGAGCAGCTGATACGCCCTCTGCTCCATCACCTCCTCCAACACCAGCTCCTGTTCCTGTCCCCCTTCCACCTTCTGCTCCAGCACCTGTTCCTGTGTCAAAGGTCCCGGCAAATGTAACCCGTCAGAACAGCAGCTCCAGTGACAGTGGTGGCAGTATTGTGCGAGATAGCCAGAGACACAAACAACTTCCAGTGGACCGTAAGTTACCCATGGAGGCAAAAAAGTTTCTTCTGTGAATTAGAAACACTACTAAGTAAAATACTGTTTGTTATTGGTTCTACTGATATTAAATATTATTAAATATAAATAATAGTCCTTTACACTTGCATGGTACTTCATAGATTACGAAGATTTTCACCTAGTTTCCCATCTTTTAAATAATTTGGAGAAACAGGAAATTCTCTCTACTCTCTAACATATATATTTCTACTCATATTCCAATATATTATGATGATTAAATGCAGAATCTGGAGCCAGATATACTGGAATTTGTATAGTCAAACAGCACTTAACCAGCCATGTGACCTTCAACAATTCAGTAATCCTCTCTATACTTCAATATCTGAAAAGTGGAGAAAAAATAATAGTGTCTGATTCCCAAGATAAGTGTGAGGATTTAATGAGATAATGCATATAAAATATTTAGTTTAGTGGTTTTCAGCCAGGGGTGATTTTGCACCCTCCTTCTTCCTCTGGGGACATTTAGGGTTTTTTGTTTGTTTGTTTGTTTGTTTTAGAAGTACATTTAGTTTTGTCTGGAGACATTGCTTGTCATACCTGGGGGGATGCTACTGGCATCTAATGGGCAGAGGCCAGGGATGTTTAGCAACATGTTAAAATGCACAGGACAGCCCCCCACAACGGAGTTATCTGGCCCACAATGTCAGTGTTGCCAAGGCTGAAAAACCCTGGTTGATTTTGACCAATGTGTGACACATGATAAGCAGTCAGTAATATTTACTGCCGTTATCATCATCGTCATCATCATCATCATCACCACTTCCCTGCTTTTCTTCCTCATATTCGCTATTCTCAAATATATGCACAATCACACTAGTTTAATGTAATCACCTGCCAATAGCAGTCTCAGATTTACCCTCCAAATTCAGATTTCGTGTGATTTAGACTTCATATTTTCATAAATTTAAATTTGATTTTTCATAAAATAGTTTCTATGAAAACCATGTTTAAATAAACTAAAAGAAAAGATACTATGGCCAACTTTGGATTATTCTAGTTTGTATTTGTGAGCAGCTATATAGATATATTTGAAAAACTGAAGGTAATTATAAAATAATTTTTATTTTGTTTTACCTCGTATTAATAGTATATGGCATGTCTATTTAATCTCCAAATTATGTTTTCTTAAAGTATTATAAAATTACTTTGTTTTACCTATACTTGATATATAAAAACTCTTGGAAAACTAGAGCCAGGAAGATATTTCCTATTTTCTCTGTATGATAAAAGTATATAAAGGGTGTGTGTGAAAGAGAGAGAGAGACAGCCATCTATCAGTCCCTCACTGTGGGCCTCTCCTGGGCTCTGCATTCTTTTCTCCATATAAACATATTTTTACTGTAAATGATCGATCTGTTTCCATTTCTTTCAATACTGTGTATCGTGTTGGAAAAGGAATAATTCCAAAATTAGTCTGCAAACCAAATCTTATCTCTGACATCCGGATACATGTATTAAAATATTAACTTTATAGCTGGGGTTGGAGGTTTGAGATTCATGTTCAAAAATTATTGAATCTTTCACACTTGCATTTGTTTTCATCTCAGTAAGTCATACATAACATCTATTCAATTGTGGTCATTCTTGATAAATTAAAAAAATTTTTAAATGAAGACATTAAAACTATTACTATTTAACTATTCTAGAAATTCTAGTTAAATGCCATAAGCACAAGCCTACTTTTACACATTGCTTTCTCTCCCAAGGTGTAGCCTAGTTAAATAACCTTATCTATATCTTGACATTACCAGAAAACTAAAGGAAAAATGAAGTTTTGGAAAAGTGGTTAACGCTTTTTGTGCAGCAAAAATAACCGTGTGTGTTTGAGCATGAAAGTGTATATAACTATAATATAATATGCTACTAAATTTTTAAAATATGTGTGGATTTTTTTAAAAGATGGTTTTATTTTTTTTCAAAGACACTAAAGACATACTTTTAAGATGAGAACATTCTATAAATATTTTTATTGATTTCCCTAAGGACAAATTAATTCCCTCTTAAAAATGACTGTTCCTTTCTTTATTCTTACCACAAGTTTACAACATTTCCCTCCTTTGATACGTCAGCACAGTAATCTTTGACACCGTGATACTCTTTTTTCCACGCCTAGGATCAGAGTTGATAGACCTCCAGTCCCCATTGGGAACAGTGTGTGGGTTGGGACAGTTTGTTCTTTGTCCACTCCAAGAAACCAAGAATAACCTAATGGGAAAGAGGCATAGTTTGAACACTTGTAAAGATAGAGAATTCTCCTGATAATTGTGACTCACCATTTTCAAATCTTTTTTTCATAAATAGAAGGGTGACACTGGAATATAAAATATAAACATCTCTCCCAAAATTAACACATGTACTTGTTTCCTTAAAATAACAAAATCTTGCAATTACTTATGTAAACTTCCTTTTTAAGATATTTCAGAAGTATAGTTTGACATTAAATAAATATATTTCTTTTTATAAAACAAATATTTCTTGATAGCATTTTGTAGAACAGTTTTTTTCTGAATCAATGTTCGGGCTTCTCAACAGTCTTTTGGAACCTGATAGACATGTTTAAGTATATATTTATTGATAGCCAGATTTCTCTAAAAATAGGGCTATTCATGCTACCTACATTTTCTCCTTACTGCCTAAACTTATGGTAAAAATAAAATGAAAGGGACTAGAGAGTGAATACTCATACAAATGTTATCAAATAGCTATGAACAAGGCAAAAAAAACCCAACATGCCTGTTTAAAAAAATGTAGCAAGTGGCAAGAGTGAGCTCCTTTTTGCTGAAGTGTAACTGTGTGTTGTGTATTCAAAATAGCTGCTTGGAACTGTGTGTCATATAAGCTATTCAAACTGATTTATTGCAAGATCCCAAAAGGTTCTCCTCTTATCACTTGTGAAGATGCCAACACTTCAGTTGCTTTGTATTTCTCCATTTCCTTTGAAATGCTAGTCCTTTTATTTGAGTTTAATCTTTTGTAATCAGAAGTGTTATTTTAGAAAGAGGTGTAAAATTAGTCTGGTTTGTTGATTTGTGCTAGAACATTGAAAATGGAAACCAAAAGCCAGGCACGGTGGCTCATGCCCATAATTCCAGCACTTTGGAAAGCCAAGGTGGGAGAATCACTTGAGCCCAGGAGTTCAAGACTAAGCTGGGCAACATAACGAAATCTCACCTCTACAATTTTTTTTTTTTAAATTAGCCAGGTACGGTGGCATGCGCCTCTGTAGTCCCAGCTTCTCAGGAGGCTGAGGTGGGAGGATCACTTGAGACCAGGAGTTCGCAGCTGCACTGATCTTCAGAGTGCTACTGTACTTCAGCCTGTGGCACAGAGTGAGACCTTGTCTCAAAAGAAAAAAAAAAAGGAATACATTAAAAGATCAGAAGGAGATTTTTTTGTACTCCCTGGAAGAAGACGATGTTTTGAACTGGCAATGATTGATGTAGTAGTAGCTAAGTCAGTGGATAAGAAAATAAATCTTTTGGTGTGGTGATACTTTTTTTTTTATCCCTTTGATATGTACTCTTATGCTATATGGCAGTGTGATGTAGAGATTTTAAATAGTTAACAAATGGAAGGGAAAAAATGGTGGATTAGTGGTGGCCTCCTGGCTCCCTGCTCCCAGAGAAGGAGGTAAAGAACTCGTATGGCTACACATGAGTGGATCACTCCCCCCACCCCAGAACAGCGTTGTGAATCTGCAGAGAAACAGCGTGGGACACGCAGGGCAGGAAAAATGGCGAAAGGGAGATACATTCGCCAAGACTGGAGAGTGCGAGAAATACAACAGAATAGAGAGCAGCGCGAGAGGGCCACCCACCCAGCCAGCCGGCACAGTGCGATCTGACCCGCAGGAGGACACCCGGCTCCCGCACAGACTCCACACCCTCTCAGACAGGGACGCGCCTGAAATCAGTGCAAAGTCGTGGCACAGGACGGCAGGCTCTGTGGAGAGGAGACAATGTGGAAACCATTCTGAACGCTCCGGTGCTCTGTGCTGGGACCACACAGGGCAGGTGAGAGACTGATCTGAGTGGTTACTTCCCGTGACCACGGAAGGAAGTCAGGAGACAGGCACCTTGCCTCTGGTGGTTAGCAGGACCAGAGCGCAGGGAGTGAACGCCGAAAAGGCGGCTCTGCCCCTGGAAACCGCTGGCGATTGGGCGGACTCAGGGCGGGACCAAAAGAGCAGGACCCTGTGCGAGGCAGAAGTGAGACTGCAGGACTGTGATGCCGAAGGAACAGCTGGCAGCTTGTTGGTGCAGCCTGCCGGACAGGCTTCCAAAGACTCTTGAGTGGTTGCCCCTAGCGCCAGCTCTCCAGGGGTTAGCGGCCACATCTTTGGGGTCCCCAGCCCAGAGACGCTGCTGCGCACTGCAGTTTCGGGCATCAACCCTCCCCCAGCCTAGGGACTTTCCTGCCCGGAGTGGTGGACCCTGCCCTTGAAGGTGGGGTGGAGTAAAGAAAACCGCTTTCTCTGCGTGGGAGGTGTGACTCTGCAGGACCTTGGAGCGGAAGAAATAGTCAGCAGCCTGTTGATTCGGCCTGCCAGACCAGCTTAGGCCATCTAATAAGAACATAACTCCAGGGCTTGGTCTCCGGGGTTTGGACAGCCACCAGCATTGAAATTCGTGGACAGGGAAGGAAAAACCTGGCCGGAGACCTCACCAGTTGACTCCTCCCATCAGGAGCAGCCCTCCAAGTGTGGTGAAAGAGCCCTGAATAACATATTAGCATCTTCCCCTAGCGGCAGGTCAAGCAACCATAGAAGCACACACACCCAGGCTTGCACACACCAGCTGCCATCTGTCTTGCTCTTACTCCCACCTTAAGGGGGAACAGGGTGCAAGTAACCCTCAGGAGTGGCAAAGCCCCTCCCAAAGATTGGGGCATTCATATACCCCATCCGGGGGACCAGAGCGTACCACAGAGACATCAGATTACCTCAATAACTGGCTCCTCCACACAAAGTACAATCAACGACAGAGAGTGTAACCCCATAGCTTACCACAGTGCCTTCCATCTCAAGCTGTTAGAGAGCAGTGGAGTCATACACACAGGTACAATCCACCACCTTGAAGCTTAAGCTGGGGGACCAAACTCACTAGTTTCTATTGGCAAGAGGTGAAGACAGCAGGTCAGAGGTAACATAACTTGCTAAAATACCCCTAAGGCAATACTGGACCAGCACGCCTCTCCCCAACACTATCAAGGAACAACCCTTGGGGATTTGAGATAGGGCCATAAACCAGTCCTAGCACCCCCAGTTCTCGGCCAAGAAGCCTGATGAGAAAGAATCAGCGAAAGAACACAGGAAACATGAAAGATCAGAGCAAAAGTCACCCCCAAAAGAAATCATTAGATCCTCAA